>VZSC01004252.1:538204-561839 GCA_013398225.1 Steatornis caripensis
GGAGGACGGTGCAAGGCTGCCCTGCCTCCTGCCAGGGCTTCCCCCACGCCCCCGCCGGCATCCCCCCTCCACGGCCGGTCGCGCCAGGACCGGCCTCCCCGTGGGCCGTGGTCACCTGGGGAGTGGGAACGTCCCGGCCGGCCCCACGGCGTCCGCTCTGCTCCACAGCACCCACAGCATGCGTGCTGATCCACGGTATCGACGCTGCTCCACCGCGTCCACGCTGCTGCGCAGCTTCGAGGCCGGTCCGCACCATCCATGCTGCAGCGTCGTCTGTGCCCAACAGACCCCACCGTGTCCTGCTGGTGCAGACAGCGTTTTGGTGCCATGGAGCTTGTTTTCTCTACTCTGGTCCATCACCTCTCCCTCTTCCAAAGTCGCCTGAGAGCTGCCTTCTCCAAAGCATTAATTGTGATGGCCGCAGTGCGCCCGTCCCCACGCATACGTGACCTTTCTTGTCTTCGTGACAATTCCCAATAACTTTTGCTTAAGGAAAGGCCACGTTCAGATCACCTACTCAGCCACCTATGAAAGGTTTGTGGCTGTGGCTTTTTCAGAAAACAGAAACTCTATTAATGCTTTTTACCATTTAAATAAAACCTCCTGCTTAAAAACCAAACAAAGAAATAACACCGCTTAGCAAAGAAGCTTAGGTTCGATTAGGTGAATGAACACACTGAACATACTCTGAATTTGTTCCTGAAAAAAGATACGCTGAGCACGGTTCACCACCAGCCCGTGCAGTTCCAAGCTGCTCTGTGCATGTGTGTGAGTGTGCCTGCCTGCGCGTATGCCTGCATGTGGGAAAAAGAGGGGAGCGGAAGCCACTAAGAGTTCATGCAGACTGTCCGGGGCGAGCCCTCTCCAGGAATGCATTTTCCCCCAGCATATTTGGCGCCGAGTGATCTGCTATTTTCCAAGTGCAACAGAACAGGCTTTTCAGATGCACTTTTGTCATAGCTAAAAATAACAGTTAACTCCAACTAGGACAGCGTGTTTATATCCGGGACAGAAGGAAACTCCACCAGAAGCGGGGCCATCACTCAAACTTTCCCTTTAAGTGGCTGATGACATTTTGCCAGTTGGCTTCCTGGAGCTTTCCCCAGCACGGGAGACCATTCATTGTGGCGCGTTGGTATTCATTTCCACCAAAGTTTTGATGCTTGGGCACGGAAAGCCAGACTGCAACATCTGTGCATGGGCACAGACACAGCCTGGTATCCGGAGGCAGTGAAGTACCAAAGCCCGCAAGTGCCCATCAGCTCTGGAAACAAAGTCACTGCTGAAGGCATGCCTAGAAGGTGGAATTGGGACTTTTTGTTGACATAAATTAAAATGTTGACAGGGGAAGGATGGGCTGTAATGTTGAGGAAAGCAAAAATGTGTAAGATTTAAAGGTTGAAATTGCCTTACAGTAGACTCCAGGTAGTATTTGAAATCCTAAATTACTCTACCAAACAACGTCTGCAGTCCCCTGTAGTTCTGAAATGGGCAGCTGAGGGTCTAACTGTTCTCTGAGGCAGATGTACTGCATGTGGGTGAGCTAGGCAGGCTAAAAGGGGGTCAGCAGCACTGCTGATGTGACCCTGACAAACCCAACGCACCCAGCAGCCCAGCTGAGCCTCAGCAGGCTGTCCCTCCCACCAAGACCCCCATACCTCATCTTCAGTGTGGACCAGGGGCCGCACAGCCTTTCTCACCCATGTCTTTCAACCTTCCGTCCTTCTCCTTCATCACAGGTTGGGGGCGGCCCGCCACCAGCCCGCTCCTGCCACGAAACAGGGCCCAGGGCTACTATCAAGCAACCTGCTGTTGCGGCAGGGGACAGGTCTCTCTCCGTTCATTACCCAGGACCGTGGTACACGTCCCTGCTGTGTCACGAGTCTTGCTGTCCACCCTTTGAGCTTAACTAATTCACTGCGTAAAGCTCACAAAAAATGCAGAGTTCTAAAATGGTAAATTATTATGTAGAGATGATAAAACACCATTTTCTAATCAAGGGATTTGCTGTCAATATCTTATGACAGAAACATACACAACCATATAACATCACGCAGTAGATCAGACGTACTCTACAGAATAAATAACATTGCTTGCTATACAGATCTATGATTTCCCTTTGGCTTTCGTAACCCGCGGTGCTTGACAATACCAAAAATTGTGGAAAGAGATGGCAGTCCTGGCCCATTCAGGACTCTTTCTGCCCTCACTCTCACTGGGAGGGCACCAACACAGGCCATTGGCTTTTGTCTGGCAGGGAAAACTAGAGTCTGCAAGGGGGAAAAAACCCTATTAATTTTCTCATCTGTTTTCTTATGCGCTTATCAAAATGTTATGCACAAAGTGTAGTTAACACTGAGTTGTCAAGTTTCTTTTACTAGAAAAAAATGTATTCTCACTTCTCCAAGATAGACCCAGTCTTTCCTTTCTTCCCTCAAGCAAACATCTGAAAGAGACAAAGCAATGCTCCAGTCAGCCACGAAGAAGACCTCCTCTTCGTCACGCCAAGACCTGCTGAAATACAGGCACATGGTTTTCTTTCGAACCACAGAGGGAAGCATTACCTCGTCACGCAGCAGTCACCATGGCAGATTGAATTCAGTATGTTGTCTATTGCTAGAAGTCCTGACCACCTATAAAGAAGCTGACAGCAAAAAATCAGAATTCAGAGAGCAAGAGAACACACACTGAACACCACTGTATGTTCGGTTCTTAAGTCTGTACATATATATATGCAGGCATATACATAGAGGGAGAGGAAAGAGGAAGACAGAGAAAAAGAATAGAATCCAGTGATGGGATGGTTTGTTCCAAAGCTGCCTTGCCACTTCCAGAAACATCTGGTCTAATAAGAAGTACTTCTTCCTCCTGCAAGCCTTGATTATTTCTCTACCTAAAGTGGCCATGTCATCGCTTCTGAAACAGAAAGCCAAATCGCTTCTCACAAAATCCTAGCTGAGTTCTGGAATCATGTGTGTAGTTGAAGCACTCCAGCTATTTGACTGCCTACTTGCATTTAAATCACAAGTTTCATGCCAGCTATATAAAAAGATTAACAAATGGCTGTTAAAACTAGACACCTTGAAACTAATTATGTGCTATGCTCAAAAAAATCTTGCTCCGCTAATTGAGCAGAGCTCATTACTTCTGAAGTTGGAAAGTTTAGCCTCCACTTGGAGTAAAACATACGGCAGGGTATACAAGGCAGTAGACACATTTGAACTGTTACACTTCAAAGGGCTGAACACTGATTGATCTGTTATTATCTGAAGATGGTGACTGCTTAAAGGCAGAGAGAAGCTGCAAAAGTTTTGAGTTTCGAGCTGAAATGTGGAGTTCTGAAGAGTTTAGCTTTGCATTGACTGATTAAAGTATAAGAGTGCGGTAAATATAATTCAAAAGTTAAATTACCATATGGTCATAGCTAGAGGTAAATTTCAAAAGTAGCACATGTAAATAGTTTCTTGCTGTCTGAACAAATAATTTTACATTTAAACTAAGTCATTTGGTAACTGGTACAATTGATTTCTGCTTGTAGTCATTTACTGAATGGTTTTGCAATTCATTTCAGTAGCCCCAGGATGAAACTCTGTATCTGCCACGCGTATACTCTTCGGTTGATACAGATTATGTTCGTATGGTTAAAAGCAAAAAAAAAAAAAAAAATTAAAAAGTTAAAGAATGAGCCAGCCACCAGGTTCTGCTAGCTATTAAAGGAAATTGCCATCTTAAATGAAGGGGTGTTGCAAAACCTGGTACCGAGTTTGGCATCTTTAATCCAGTGTTCTGTCTGTGCTGGAAGAGCTTTGGAGAGACAGAGAGCAACCCATGTGGTCCAGAGCCCCTCCAAGGAGTTCTGTGCAGGCACCGTTCTGTTCAGCCAAGTAGGATTTGAGCTTTGGAGCTACCAGGAGCACTGCAATGGTGCAGGGAAACACTGTGCTGTACCGAGCTAGAGAAATGTTATTTATGATCCTTTTTGCTTGTTAGCAAATTCCTTCTAGGTCTATGCGGTCTACAGAAAGTTTCTCTTTGGTGAATTCTTCCTGAAGACCAGTGGAAGTTCCTACGTTTTTGCTTTCACTTTCAACTGTGGCCAAGAGCCAGAAGTACTACCAGAAGGAGAGGAAAGCTTCTTGCCCTTAGTACCCTGGTCTTAGGAGACAGAGCAATGCAGTATCCTCTGGATGACCTCTCCTCTTCAATAGGGATGTAGTATTTCAAGTTCAGTCCACAACCTCCTAATAAACTTTCTCCCTGTGGCAGTCACGGAGTGTGCTAAATATTAGCCCCAAAAATTCAAACCCCTCAGTTTTCACAAAGCTACGTAAACAAGAAGACATCACGAAGCCCTGTTTGGTGGATTCCCATGGACGCACATCTCCCATCCCTGACACAGATGGCACGTAATGCAGAATCCTCCGTGACCCATTTTTAGATCAATTTGTCACCTGTTTCATATGCTTGTGTAAAATGAGAGATTTCAAGCTGAGAAAAAGCTTGCCATAGTTGTTACTGGATTAGAGGGAATCTCTTTTTCAGCTCATACAACAAATGCATTTTCTGCTTTTAAGAGACCCAGGTTAAGCCTTAGTCTATGGGCAGGATTGTACGGGGTCTTTGAAACCCTACGGTGGGTGGAACATCCACGATTTGACAGCGGGAAGGCGTCCAGCAAACTGGACAGAGTTACTTGGGTTTGGCAGTCACAATTTAAAGGTCAGCGACAATACAAAGGTGGGAAAAGTCCCAGTAATGACAATAATGGGATTCTTCACATACAGAGCGGAGGCAGACTATGGTGTAGACTGCTGAAGTCGTGAACTCTGGTGGACTCGCTCATTGGCTGAGGACATTAGTACTTTCCACTTTTGTGTGCTTGATTTGGATGTCTGGAACACCGTGGTGAAACAGGGAGTGCAGGAGAGCAAGTAATTTTCTTTCCTTGTTGAGCATGGATCTACACTTTTCCTTCTCTAGAAGCACCGCAGAAATTTTCCAAAGCCAAAGAGAGTTCTCAGTCTTGCCCTTGCCTGAAAGATCTTTTTTATGGCATCAGAGCAAGGGAAACATGCAGCCTGTGGGGCTTGAGCCATAAGAGTTATCACTTGTAACATTAATCTTTTTAATGCTGATTAAGTACAAGACAGTTTAAGCTGGATTTATATGCACTTCACGGAAATCAACTAATGGCTCAGAACCACAAAAATGAAAAAGGGAAAACGCAACTCAAGACGGTCCCATTGCTGAGTGAGCAAATGAGGGACTCTAAGATGACCCATCATTTTTATCACTTACAGCACACAGCCCCGGACTGCATTTTTCCTCTGCCTGGAACCTCATTTCTGAGTACGAGCAGGTTGGAATGGGTGTTAGGCTGTTTCAAGTGGGGATCTTGCTAGAGAGAAGTTGTTTTAAAAAGATGGATTTCCTGAGAAATGAACGTTAGTATCTCAGCCACCATACGCTTCCTATAAGGCTGTGGAAGCGCACCTGCAAATTGTCACATGGCTGTAACGTCGGATGCTGAGCTGCCGAGGGCAGCGGAGTCAAATGCAGTCCGAGAAACAGATTTGGGCACCGCACTGATCAGTATTTAGGGGTTGGGATTCACACTGCTCCTGCAGGGAGGTGATGGATTCGGAAGAAGAATCTGATTTTTGTGAGACAAAGGAGGCATTTTCGGCTTGGACTGATCTGGATCAGTTTAATTTGACCCTATAATCAGCCTTCAGAGTTGGCTGTACGTTCCTCGATGCATTTGTCTCTTGGAAGTTTATATGTCAAAATAAGAACAGAGATTAAAGATCTCCAGTCTGTTCCCTATTCAGATTCAGTTGGTTTTCTTTTCTGGGCATCTTTGAGCTGGAAGTCAGTAGCAGTTCTCTCTGGAAAGTAACTGATTATATATAAGATCTTCTGGCATCCCTAGTTTCAATTGAATTGCAGTCGTTGCAAATGGTCTGATAAAATCAGACAGTTGGATAAAATCAGGAAATCTCTACATTTATTCTCTGATTACCGAGCAAGCTCAATTTCATTGTGGTGAAGTAGAAGCCAGTGGTTACAATTACTTTTCTTTCCTTTCATCTGTTGTTTAATATTTGGGTTTAAGATGGAAAAAATACAAATTAATAAATCTGCACCAAGTCCAATCAAGACTTTTCTCTATATAATAATATTATTCATATCTCTATGATTAGCAACAGCTGGAATAAATTTTGGCAAAAATACTAAAACCTATATTGTAGAATAAGCCACATGGAGTCATTGCAATTTGAGGAGGGTGGAAGTTTCCATGAAAGCTACTGAGAAAGGAACATGACATATTTTTTTTCAGGTGACTTCTTTGGATTTTATTTTTGCAAGCAGATACAGTTTTATTTTACAGTGCTTAACTTTCTAGTGTTTATGTTGAACAAACACACCAGATAAAACAACACCTCAATCAGCCACTCTGGGCACTGCATCTTCTCACTAGCCCTCCTCTTACACCAAGTTGTCCTGAGGAGCCCTAGCTGTGTTAAAGCAAAAGTAAGTTTTCAAATGCAATTACAACCACCTAAGCCAACGCCAGTGCTACGCTAGCTGGAAAGCTATCACGCAGGTCTGCTTCTCACCTGAAAACACCACCGTGTGCCAACTCCTGTTTTCCCAAAATGTTTGAGAAATTCACAGACAGCCAACAGATCGGTTGCAAACCAAAGCAATAAAACCCTGTACAGCTTCTCAAAGGAAACCATTTCAAAGTCCATTTCAGTGGCTGGATTGAGAAGGGCAGTGCCAGGAGGACGTGAGATGGAGAAAGAGGCAGCAGGGAATGACTGGAGTAGCTTTTCAGTGCTCCCTTTTCTTTCTCCATTGTTTCAATAGACGACGCATCTAAGTGACCCTCAATCTGACGGTGGGATAAATTGGATCCTCCCCAGTGATCCTTGCTCTTCAGCACTCATCAGCACTCCTCTGAATCTGTTGCGGACAAGTAAAATGTGTTGCAACATGTGAGGAATTTTTAGTAAAAATATTAAGCCCATTCTGAATGAAAGTGATTGTCTAGGTGTGGAAGCACCAGAAGGACCAGTAGAAGAAGTTCTGTGAGAGTGGTAGGTGCAGATGGCACCTAGGTCACCAAGACGTCAGCACATCTATCTGTTTCCAATCTAAGAAGAACCCAGGAGACACACTGAGATGTCCGGAGTTGGTGTCCCTTTTCCTCTGCGCCACTGCAAGTAGTCTGGGCTAGGCCACCTGAATTCATGTGTCTGGGTGCTTGGGAGCACTAGGGTGCCAGAGTGTGTGTAAATCCTGTTTTGTTTTGGATAAAAATCACCTTTCTCTCCTATGTCAGCTCGCACTGGTCTTTGTTACTGCAGTGTTGCAAAACTAGTCTTGGGGCTACAAACCTGGCAATGTTGGAGTTATGAGCCATATGTGCTAACAATACATCCACACCTTTAATCCACATTAATGCAAACTCTTGGCTTGCCTGAAATGCTCTGGGGAGACATATGTGTGATTTTTCTTGGTTTTCCCCAAGATGAGCGCACACATTCGAGGTCAGGATTTTCAGCTGCTCCTGCTAATGGAGACGACAGGACTCCCTGCTTTCAGAGTCTGGGAACTCAGTGTCTCTCCGAAGAGATGAGCCTCTCCTGCTTTCTTATGCCCACCCACACTCCCTTCATGTGTTCCACACTCCCTTCATGTGTTTCAGCTGACTTCTCCTGCCGGATTCCACTCCAGCTTTCTTCTCAGTAGGTAGGAACTTGTAACCTTCGAATTTCTATTGTTAAACAATTCAAAAAACAAATTACTGAGCTTTGCCTAGTTTGAAGCTTACAAAATTTCCCATGGCTTCACCCCAAAGTCATCCGCAGTTCAGATGAAACACTCCTAGGATCCCTGCAATAGGAGCCTGAAAGACATAGAAATCAAAACAAGTCACAGTTTGAGAGCAAATTTAGTGTGCTCGCTGTTACTAAACCTGCTCAGCAACACTTCTCTGTAGTGCTTTGTGTCACCTGTACTAGACCAAAAATTTCACGCCAGTCTGCTTAATGATGGTCCAGATCCACTTACTCGTGCTTTTTCATTTTCTGTTTTGTCCAGAGCATGCAAAATATCAATGTGTGAACCCCTCCGTGTGAGGGAAACTCCAGCCAGTCCAGAAACTCCAGCAACATGGCCCAGTCCCAGCACACTACACTTGCCCTTTTCTTTCATCCCTGGGACATCACACCAAATCCAGGGGCCTGTCTCGAGGCTCATTTGACCTCACTGTCACGACCTAGGTCCTTCTTAGTTGTTCCTGCAGGCTCTCTGGAGGTTTTCAGAGATGCTCCATGGCCCAGCATATCTTAACTACTATTGAGTTCATTCCACAGCTCTGTTCCTCAGGCACAAGGCAACCTTTAACTTTGTAGATCAGAGATCACATATGCTGAGACAGAGCTTACCTGGAAGCTGCTTCAAGAGTGATGAGTGATTCTCCACAAGACCCAAGGATTTTTGTGACCCTCATCATCATCTTCTCAGTGCAAAAAGGCCAACACTCTTCAGTACAAAGAAAAAGAATAAAAATAGCAATCAAACCACTCCAGCAAACCACAATGCTCCTCTGTACTCTTAATCCTTCCTTGGACAAAGACGGAGAGAAAAAAAATTAATTACCTGAGAGTCAACATAATTTATATCACTACTGCTTCAACAGACCTGTTGATAAAAACAGTAAAAACCTACTGAGCTTGCTCTGAATAGTTTTATAAGGAAAAGACCGGAGAGGAGCCTCAATGAAAACTCAGGCACAGCCCAACTTCAAAGAAGTGCTGCAGAGATCCACACTTTGTAATTTGGGCCTATTTCTGGTTATGTCTGTATTTACATAGGTTGGTAATTGTGAAGAAGAGAAAAATGATAAAGACGGGGTTAGTCTTTCTCGGCGTGAGGCTGGCATCTGCCATGGGAAATTAATTCATGCTAAGCGGCAGTAAGCTGAGCTGCTGAGTTTGTATTCGTGTCACTGAGACCGCTTATACTCGCTGCTGGTCTACAAACTCTTATTAGTCACAGACTTGACAGTGGGTGACACCTTGATGAAAAGAATAGCCTATGGATCACCATCCATTCAAAAGCTGTTTATAAAAATGGTATTAAATGCGCCATTTTTCCTAAGACCACATACCAAAATATTTTGGGGAGATGAATAAAGCAATACTGGGGGATTTTTTTTTTTTTTTTGAGAAGGGGATTAGAAAGTCCCGGGGTGCTTTGTCACTGAAATAACCACATCTGTCAGCTAAATTGGCAGAGCTATTATATTTAGTTTCTAGAAAGAGTTCCTCAGATGCTGAGGTCTTGGATACCTCCCAAAAGATTTGCTCTCTGGACAGCTGAAGCAAAATAAAATTAGGGGGGAAAAGCAGTTCACAGTCACAACTCGCATTTTCATTTTTTCTGAATATCACATGGTCCGAAATGTTGATGAGAAAAGACGGGCTCACGACGGGTGACTTGACAGGAATCACATTTTAATTTCCTTCGTAAAATTTTGCAAGCTTTTCTCTCTCTCTGGTGGCCACCTTGTTGCTGTTGCCTTTTGGGGGCCCCTATGCACCTTCCTATGAGGAAAAGAAGATATCCCAAGGCATTTCCTTTTTCCTTCTGCAAGATGCAGTCAGAGGATCCCATTACATTTTTTAATTTGTTTAAGTGGCTCCCAACTTTGCAGACTCCTGTCATACCATAAAACTAACTGATGAATGACAGGGCCCTGTGAGGTTTGGCTAAGGTGCCATGTGAGCTCCCAGGGCTAGGAACAATAAACCACAATATTCTGAGAAATGGGGTTTTGTAAGGAACGTGCTAGCCCTCACTTCACCACACCCTTTCATTTTGTTAGCTGCAGTCCAGCAAGTTGGATTCTGTTGGATTCTGTTACATTTTCTATCATTATGAGCCTTCTGTTCTCAAAGGTAGGAGAGGATCTTCCGGGAAGCTCAAAGTCGTTTAGGTAGCAAGTTTATGAGTGCTGTGCTGGGGACTTGCTCTGCATATATGGGAGCCAGTCTACGGGCTGTGTAATGACACGGCCAAGGCTCGCACAGAGCAGTTCAGAAGAGAGAAGAATTTCAGATGAATCAAAGGCAGCCTCTTCCCTCCCACGCTGACCTTCTTTGGAGCTGCCCTACACTGAGAAGCCTCTCTCTTTCCATCTAGCTATACACTTTCAGAGGACTGTGAGTTGAAAAGAACAGAGAAAGAAACGTTAGAGTTCGGCTCCCAGCTATCATTGTCGCATGCTGGTTTCGGAAGCTAAGTGACAAGATGTGCATGCCACACTTCAGCTTGGTGTCATTAACACAGTCAGGCTGTCCTGGAAGAGAAGCTTCCTCAAAACTCAGAATACTGCTTCTATGGCTTTCTAGGNAACGTTAGAGTTTGGCTCCCAGCTATCATTGTCGCATGCTGGTTTCGGAAGCTAAGTGACAAGATGTGCATGCCACACTTCAGCTTGGTGTCATTAACACAGTCAGGCTGTCCTGGAAGAGAAGCTTCCTCAAAACTCAGAATACTGCTTCTATGGCTTTCTAGGTAAAACTGGTCAGATCTGACTCCCTTCTGCAGACTATCCTCCTCAACATCTAGGCAGAGACAACGATTAACGTTTTCACCTCGTTAGGCTGCCTGCAAGTAATCTAATCAGATTGGGAACATTTTAATTCATAACAAATCAGTCCATCCGGCTGAAAGTGTCACTGAGCAACTGCTTCCAACTGTTTGGGCCACCCTGCCAGCTGTGCCAGCCTGGTCTCCCAGCTGTGCCGTCGGCTGCACCAAGCTCCCGCCAGGACTCAAGAGGCACCTGCACCCAGGCCTGGCCCTTATTACAACCCCCCCAGAGCTGCAGTCCCTCACACCTGCCCAGTAGAAGCCTCTGGGTCCCAGTCTGGGCAAGGGAACAAGGCAAAGAGATGGTGGAAGAAAGCAAGCCTTAGCTTCATCATTGAACAAATCCAAAGGCTAAGAGACGTGCCCAAAGCTACAAAGGAGCTCGGCAGTACATACAGGCAGGAGCTGAAAACACATCTCCTGATGTAGCTGTCTTCTACTCCTGAGGGCACACAAGGATTGCGAAGAGACAGATCTGCATGCAGCACAAAGGCTCTCCACTCCGGATTTCACTGGCTCTTGTGTCCTGTTTCACACCAGGAAGAGGAGGCGGGAGTGAAGAAAGTGGGCATCAGCATGCTGGTACCTCTGGCTTCAGAGCTGTAATGGCAGGCTTCAGAGCTGTCATTACAGGTCTTAACAGAGCCAGCTATTTCTTTGCCCTAGCCAAGGACTGCTACAGTGCACAGAAGAGGTTGGAACAAGGCTTTCCTGGACGTTTTTGAAGCTGTCGTATTGACTTTTTCAGTCTTCGCGCTCCAGGATTTTGAGATGGGAGTGGGACGGGACTTTGCTCGGGAGGTAAAATCCCATGCCCTCCCACTGCTCACCTGGGACGCGGTTATCTGTAAATCACCTCTAGAGCAAAATTGCTAATGGGGAATATGATAAGATATCACATCGTTACAGCATCTTGCAGCAGGCTGTGCTTGTGCCAGAGCCTGAGAAGCAGCAATGCATATGCCCTTACAGTGACAGCATAGGAGATTTTGGTTTAGTTTTGAATAAATGATTGATAGGGTAAAGGCAACCGGGGGGAACAGGTCAAACACAGCTAATGAAAAAAGGAGACCCAGGCGTCATCCCGCTTCATTGCTTGCTAATAGAGCAGTGTTTAGCAATAGCTTGTGTGTTGTAAGGCTTAAGGTTATCAGCAGAGTGACTGCAGAGAGCTAGTTAGAATTCCTCCTGCATCTGTGACTGTAATCCAGCAATTTAGATGGAAACATGTACTCTGCATAGGTTCACGACATAGACTATTGCTATCATTAATACAGTAATAGTCATCATAAATCACGTATCGAGTGTGTTTGTTATTCCAGGGAAAACTTAATTATAATTTCCAAGCTGGCAGCATTTGATTTACTTTTTGCTATCTCTGAAATTGTATAATTAGTTCCCAAGCTACAACTCCTGCGAAATCTCTGCCTTGTTGGGGGTAGGAGATGTGGAGTTACAGCTGCAGCCATCGCTCTGGCAAAGATCCCTTTCCCTTGAGGATGTTAATTTTTAACATAAAAATGAAAAACGAGGAAAACTCCCCTAAAAAAAGGGGGGAATGCTTGGAAGGCTCCTCTCAGGGAGCCTGCCCTCGCGTTGTCGAGGTGTCTTCGGTAAAAGGAGCTCTCTAGTGTCCAGCTGTAATACTGCAGTTCGGGAAGAAGATGCTGTGAGCACACAACCGAAGCAAACAGATGTGCAGCGGAAGGCCTGGGTCTCTTCTTTCAGGTGCTCAGTGCTAACGCGTAACGTGCAAAGCGCTACTTAAACATCACTATCACGCAAACCAATGCTGTACTCAAAAGTTTTAAGGCACGGCGCAGAGGGCTCGTTCATTCCCACCTATCTTTCTCCACCTGTTTTTTAAAGGAACTTCCGCTGCACTGATGAAGGGGCTCCTGCTTCGCCCGTGGGGCAAGGACGTGTGCGCGTGCCTGCCAACATCCAGGCCACGAAAAAAAAGGTTTACAATTTTACTGTGTTCCTCTCCAAATACAGCAAAGTGCCTGCCATTTAGGGATCTAAGGTCATGTGCACATGCAAGTTTGAGATAGTAGATCTGGTACAAGCGAACACCTAATTGCGGCTGCTGGCTTTTAATGCATGCACCCGATTAAGTGAAATTGTCTCGTGCCAGACAAAACAAGCCCTTGGTCACTAATCCTAGAAAGCGAATCACAAAAAAGATGCGTGGCTAGTAGGGTACAAAGGCAGATAGCCGCTCTGTCTTTCTAAAATGAAGACCTTAACACTTTAATTAGCAGCTACTATGCAGGCTTGAGCACATGCTAAAATAACAATACATTGCCTTTACATTGCTTTTAATGCCTGCATTTTGTTTTTTCAACACGTTAGTGACGAGCTCGCTAATGTTGATAAAAATGAATTTAAAAGTCTATTTGGTTATCACTGGATATCACAGATGGAGAATAATGACTCTACAAATTGGCAAACAGATTATCTGCAAATATTATGAGAGACACTGGAAGCTCTTATAAAATACACCATCATTTTTAATAGCATTTTGCTATTATGGTACCTCCCTTGTGGATACTGTGGTTTAATACTGCAAGTATGAAAAACGATGCCGTAGTTGAAGCGTTGCCACTGAAAAGCACCATCTTGTGTTTCCTACGCTCTGCTTCCCACAGCAAGGCTTATTCTAGAGTAGAAAATAAATTAAGATGTAATAATCAACTAAATGCGTTTCAAAGGCAAGAAATCCCACCCAGGGCTAAGTTGCTCACCTTCAGTCACTGCAAACAAAATGACGGTGGGTTTCCTGCAAGTTACTGCGAGCCACAGGTTTAAACCTTTCGCCTTCAGATGTGTTGGCAGCAGTTTTTTCTTCTCCTGTTATTGATCTTCATTTTCTGAGCTCAGCTTACAGAGAAGCCATAGTTTTAGTAGCTGAAAAACAATGTCAAGAATACAAGCCACAAACAACAAAGAATCCTGGCAGATTCAGGTCAGTCATGACAATAATAGTTTTTCTTCACTTAGCATTTCAGCTCAGTGTTAAGGTGATCACTCTCAATAAACGCAAACCCTATCAGTACATTATTGTGTCTAAGCACTCCACGGAATATCTAAGATACAGCAGCCCATTTTCCCTTTCTTTCTGCAAACCTGCAGGCATGGAGGCAATGGCTTGACCATTCTCAGGGCTTTGTTTCAAAATAAAACAAACTGTTGATATTTTCAGATCAGAAA
Organism: Steatornis caripensis; assembly: GCA_013398225.1. Lineage (NCBI taxonomy): Eukaryota > Metazoa > Chordata > Aves > Caprimulgiformes > Steatornithidae > Steatornis > Steatornis caripensis. The sequence goes on from VZSC01004252.1 coordinate 552,086, forward strand.
ACTAAAGCACAGTGTTTCTCGCCTCCTCAGAAGACTCTTTGTAAAAACGTCCTCTGATGCCTAATCTCAAAAATGTGGGTCCCTTTTTCATTGAGATTTAGATTAGAAGGGACTGTTAAGATCCTTCTTGTTTGAACTCCTTCATGATATAGGGTGCAGAATTTCAGCAAAGCCCATGACTATTTTCAGTTTTATTTGCAGTATAGGGTAACACACAGAGCCCTCGCTCCCCCTTGATGAGGGGGTTGCTGTTGAATTCAACCAAACTGGAACAGAGCCTTAGAGAAGAGAGCAGTTCCTGGAGTCCCACCACCATTTGTGAGGTAGAACCTGCTATTTTACACCGTTTCATCTTCAAAAATGAGAAAACAGAAGATGTGTAGGCTGTGTTTTAACAAGAAGAATAAAATCTGTAATTCAGGACAGCACAGAAAGCACCTGGTTTCATGCTTCATTTCCTGTTTTAAACACAGAAGAGGCTCAGAGAAGCATCTGCTGAGCTTCTGAATGGGTTTGGATCAGCTGCAAGCGCCCGTTTGCCAAAAGCAAGTCCAACTCAGACATGAAATCAGCCAAATCTGACGCTGGGTCAGTTTCACATTTACATCCCAAATTGATGGCAAATCTGCATTGGTGGCAAATGTATCTGACAAAAAAAGAGCAGAAGCTTTGCGTGTCCTTCACAACACGAGATTCCTAAATATAAGACAGTTGCAAAAAGGATGCCCCTAACCTTCTGAGGTTTCACGTCTGGTTTTCTTTCTCCACACTTACGGATGCAGATTTCTGGAAATCTCGATTAGATGAAGATTTGCAAGTGGAGAAGTAAATGGTTGTTCCATGAGCAGTTTCAATCCAGTAATGGAAGTATTTAGTTAATGTACAATTTAAGACTCTGAGGTAGCCACAGCATCTACCTGGGATCACTGAGTCACAGCCTGAGGGCCACCACAAATTCAGTGGAAATTGTGCTCTAGAGAGCAAATCAGCATTTTTTGAGTACCCGTGACTCTATAGAAGAAATGTCTTCATTTGGTTGGTGTGAAGGGCCCCCTGAATAAAATTACCTGGACTACAGAAATAACAAAAAACATCCATCTTGCTCTCAGCTCAGCTGTGAGACTTTATTCTCCTTGGTGGCGTGCAACATTTACGTCTCTGGTGGCTATCTGATGAAGGAAACGACGTGCTAAGTCTGGAATCACTTCTGATTTGCCACAGCCAAACCTGTTATTTGTCATCCCCCGGGGACTAGTAAGTAGACATCCACCTGCAGCACCTGCCACCACACACACAGACACCCCAGAGCCTAGGCAGGTCAGAGATCCCAAATCTGAAGGGAACCACTGCAAATATCAGCCAAAGGCACACTAACAAAAGAGCCGGCAGGAGACAGCCACTGCCCCCGCTCCTTCCTGCCAGCACTACCGTCACGAGAAACAAGAGACTTGCGGACATGCAACACCACAAGTATCTTTTTCAGAAATGCACAAGTCATACAGGGGGCTTCTGTGCTGTCACAGGCACAGAGATGGCGCGACACCTCCAAGGAGGCTGGCACAGCCTGGGTATCAACCGGCTCTAGATCAGCAGGGTCACACTGCCCCTGAACTCACCATCCCATCCCACCAGGACTACTGAGCGGAGGCACAGAGCGCGTGGGTGCAACCACAGCTCCAGAGCTGCTTTGGTCTCTGCTGCCAGCCCTGCTGCTGCGACAGAGTTGCCTTGCGGAGCCTTGCGAGGTGTCTCTGCCCAACACTTCCCATGGCTTCTCTTCCCAGGGTGGGAAATGTTTGCAGATCCGTAACATCTGCCTTTGCCATACTTCTGAAAGAGGACTCAAGCTCCTTTGAGACTCGCATCCCAACACGCAGTTATGCCGTGTCGCCCTCCATGCACGTAACACATAAACAACATTAGCAAATCCTAAAACAAGCGCAGATGCTTTATAATTTATACTAACTAGGAAGCCACTTCACAGAGCAAGAAAAACGTGAATTCGTCTGCTCAGACCAGTACTTTGGAAAAGCAGTGCACAGGTTAAAAGCTTAATGTCTAGTTAAAAACAAAATAATAATAAAAAAAGACAATCCAACTAGCTGGTTGAAAAGTTCTCAAAAGACTTGTGGAGGCTTTCCCTTGTCAATGGGCTACACACAACAGCACACCCCTTAAAGCTTCTGCCCATCACCCTGTAAGCTTACTTAGATTTTCCTGTGCTCTCGTTTGGAGTTGCTAGGATTCATGCGGGCGTTGTGTCTGAATCCTTGCGGTCCTCAGCAGACCTCCCCAGCCAGCAGCACGGCGGTGGCAGGGTAGATTTCTTCCTGTGGGATGGTGGGAGATGTCAAAAGGCGAAGGACCTGGCCTTGTTGCCAATGTTGGTGTTGACAGCGAGCCACCCAGCTGTCTCTGCTGAAAATCAGTCTCTCTCTCTCTCTCTCTCTCCAGCCCTGATGAATATTGATGAGCTTCACAGCATCAAAGGAAGCAAAAGCAGGACAGCTGTTTGAGGGGACAAACACTTCAGTTCTGGATTGGGGAAAAAAAAAAAAAAAAAAGACAGACAGGGGAGTGGGTGTGATGAGCCAAGACAGTCTTCTCCTTCGTTTGTCAAAATGTGATTTACAGACACACTTCCATTCACCCTGTGGCTGCCATTTTCCACATCCTATGCCCACAAATCTCTCTTGCTAATTGGATAGGCAATATGTGGGCTGCCTCCTCTATAAAAAGCTACTCTGGACTGGGACGCTTCCCAGCTCATTTTAATAAATCATGACTGTAATTAAATTCTTTTGCTGCATATTTCTGCAATAAAATCTGTATCATTCGCTTATTAGCCTTCTTTACTGTCCAGCTATCATTTTGCCGTGCTTCTGAAGCTGCCTGGTCATTTGAAGAATGCCATTCGCTTTGAATCCCTAATCTAATTCAGCTGCTTTTTCCTTTTTCCTTCTCCTTATCTTCCATTCCTCATTCTGTCCATCTCTATAGCCCCACTCATGCCTCCAGCCACTGTCCCTGCCATCAGTGACCACCTCAACTCACTCTCCGTCGTTCTGCTCAATAAAGCTGTCCCATGGCCTCAAGAACCACTTCCACCAGCATGCCAACGAGTGCATCTAAGGCTATCCCTTCCCAGTGGCCAGCTGCCAAAAGCACCTATTTACATAACAAAGCCCCTCTGTTGATGACCTTTGTTCCTCTTTTCTTCTTTTGGGGCAGCGTCTATACTTCCTTATGGACTTTCACAGGGTGTAACACACTGCAAGGATGACTGCAAAGCAGAGTAACCATATCCACCCAAGCAAGAGACTCTGCCCCAGAGCTTCGCCAGACTCTCTACAAGAAAGCGTAACCTGGAACTGCATTGCCCTCAGGGCTGTCAGACCAGGGAGCCCCTGAAACTCTTGTGCTGGTTGCTGTGAGGAAGAAGTCAAGAGTTTTGGTTTGCCAAAGTTCCTCTCAGCTGCAATTTCTCTTGTACGTGGGCAGAATGTGGGGAGGAAGCCCTGAGCTGGATGTTCATGCTCCTTTCGGGTTTGGGCAATGGACGAGGCTCAGAAGAGCCTTACCAGCTAGGCTGGCAGCTGGGGTACCAGCTAGCTAGCTGCAGGCTACAGCCATCTCAGAGCAAGTGCAGCTGTCTCAATAAAGGGCCAGTAATGTCCGTTACGATGGACAGGCACTGCTTTGAGCAAGGAACATTTTTCATTATTCATTTTGCTAACTCATCTGGTCAGAAGCAAAAACTCTATGCATTTGGAAATTCTTCCAAATTTCTTCCCGGGAGCTGCAGTTTTGAATCCTCAGATGGCCAAGGGTTCCCACTGGCTACATCCGCCGGGACGCACCACACTAGCTGTGCCCCATGCCAGCTAAGCAAGGGGCAGGAACGCCCGTGAACAAGAGGAGATTTTCTCAGGCCCAGACTCTATTCCGTACTGCAGACTGTGGCCCAAGGCACTGAAGCCACAGCTCTTGGAGGCATCGCAGTGATGGTCCCCAGCCAGAGCGCTCGGCCTGCTGCAGCCTTTAGCTACAAATTTGAAGGTCTGGACAGAAATTAATTTTCTTTTGCTTTTTTAGCCACTAAACAAAGAATTTCCCATGGAGATACAAATATTTTCTAGCCAGTTCTGGCAGAAAAGCCCTCGAGGCATCTAGACAAACTGAAGCATAGACATTCTCAGCAATTTGCCCACTGGCCACGGTGAAGGCTGTGGGTGCAGTCAGGAGAAGAAGACAGGAGCCCCAACCCCCAGCTTTAAGTCTCACTCAGTCATCACAAAACTTCTCTGTGTTTTAATTTTCCTAAAGGTCCTGTCAATCCTAGTGACTGGAGAAAATGGGACTGATCTTAGGAGCTACATTTTGGAAAAAATAGCAAAAAAAAAATTAGAAAGAAGAAATAAATGAACGGAGAAGCTGGGTGGGATGTGGGTCAGATAAAGCAGTGTAAACACCCAGTCTTGTCTTTGCTTTGAAACAGCCAGTGTTTCAAAGATGTCGACGTGTGAAGTGGCATCTTGTTTTGTACTTCTTTAAAAATAAAAGTTTGTAAGTTTTCTGAANTACATTTTGGAAAAAATAGCAAAAAAAAAATTATAAAGAAGAAATAAATGAACTGAGAAGCTGGGTGGGATGTGGGTCAGATAAAGCAGTGTAAACACCCAGTCTTGTCTTTGCTTTGAAACAGCCAGTGTTTCAAAGATGTCGACGTGTGAAGTGGCATCTTGTTTTGTACTTCTTTAAAAATAAAAGTTTGTAAGTTTTCTGAATAGAGTTATTTTTAAAAGGCAGAGTCCTTTGTCTTTCACCACCTCAAAAGCACAATGTTAAAAGTTTTAATGTGTAGAGATATCATGTAGGGTCAGTTTTATACTGACACCGAGTTGGTTCAGATTCAAAATAGATTGAGATATGCCTCTTTTTTGCATAACTCCAAGCTCAGCTTCAAACATGTAAGTGGCAAAATTAACATTAAAATGAATCCTTAAATTGCAATTATGTGCAAGATGCAGAGCATGAAGCATTCAAACGGCTCTCACTCAGTGACCCAGTTAAAATATACAGGTCGGTACCGCAATTTAGTTGCAAGCATTTGGGAGCCTCAAGGATGTGGAGGCTCTACTCTGCTCCCAGATTAACTTTACTGTTTGTAATCTAATGCAGTCCAAAGAAACAAATAGATGTCCAAAACACTTTTCCCTCAAACACATTTCCGTTAGGTTGTGATCTTCCTCAGGCCTTACGAGGGAACAGGAAAATACTTGAGATTGCAGGTGAGCTTTACAGAGACGTGTCAAGGTACGGCATGATCATTGCTAATACGACGTAGGTACCATTTACACCGGCATGGAAAATGCAGCTGCTGTGCCATGTTATTGTGAGGGGAAAATGTATTATATCAGATAAAAGAGAAATAAAATCTTGGGTTTTTTCTATTATATGAAAATGGCTTTTTTGAAAGAGGCATTGTTGAAAGTATCGTCTATATTCTAAGAAGAGAGAAAAATAATTCCTTTTTTTCTATTTTTAAAGGCATTTTCCGAATACACCAGGCAATGGAGTGAACTAATATAAAGTGTTACAGTGCTGTGTCAGTATGAAAGCAGAGGGTCCTTGCCCTGCAAAAGGGTAGCAGAGCACAAGATCAGGGTGAAACTTAGCCCTCAAGATCGCCAAGTTGCTTGAGTTCCTCCAAGAATATTCACAAACTATTAACGAGAAAGTAAAAGCGACAAACCTGTCATCTTTCCCCCTCTCCCTTTTGTCTCCTTGCAACCAGCCTTGCCATTTTTAAGAGAAAGTGTAGGAATGACGAAAGCTCACAGCCACTGTAAAGCCCTGGCAGGGGAACACAGGCAAGGAGGGACTCCAGGAACTCCAGCCTCAGACCCGTCAGTGAGAACCAAAGGAATAACCTAATCGGCTGACAGCAACAGCAAAGGCTTGTTTTCCCCGTGGGTTATCTGCTGGGGAAAAGGAACGGGATTTATTTGACAAACATACAAGTTCCCAATGCAGTAACACGTCACGCTGCATTCCCCTTCTTCTCATTACTGGCTTCGGGTTTCATTTCTTTTTTTCTTCCATATTCATTCACAGCTGCTGGGCAGGGTCTGAAGGAAGCCTAGCACAGCAGTCACGAGCGTGACCTTTCCCGTGCCACAGCAAGGATGAGCTGCGGCTGAGATAAGCAGCCTGATGTTCTCCAGGCACCTCTGCCGCAGCTCTCCCGCTGACACCATTAGGGGACTAATGCCAACGCCTCCCGGTCACACGCATCTCAAAGACCCTGTGCTCTCCTCCCTCCGCTCAGCAAAGCGGGGCTCTTGCAGGGTGCTTTTTAATTGCCTTTGTAAATGACAGATTGCCTGATACAGGCGAGAGCTGTGAAACAGTAACCTGCCTACTGATGCCCATGTGGGAAAGCATTCATCAGCTTCTCCTTTCGCGGTAGATGAAGGTGTTTCCACCTCTCCTCCAGGCATCTACACCTGGCTCGCACCACAGGGCTTTGCCCTTTGTGTTGGAACAGGGTCACGCAAGCAGTTAATCTGATGTCTGGCATAGGTGAGGTGATGAGAGGGTTCTTCAGGGGAGCAGGGCACACAGCGGGGCACAGTGGCTCCCTGGGAACTTGCCAGAGCAGTTCCACAGCCCTGCTCCTTTTCAGCTACTGCTGACCCTCTCAGTAGGCACGTACCACAGTCCTGTCTACTACTGCAAGGATGGAAGACAAGTGAAGGAGTGGGAACCAATAGTGAGGGAACAGGAACGGTAACAATGGTATTTTTTTCCCCAAACCAGTTTTGGGAATCAAATGGCAATTATGGTTACAAAGCAAAATGAACACACGTCATGTTAAATATATATTTAAGGAGAAGCCACACAATGCTGTAAGGCAAAGGGGTCACGTATCAAAGCTCTCATTTCTGTAAAGAGTTAATTTTTTATTCTGTAAGAAAGCTCCAATGATGTCAATAAAAACTAATGAAGGGCGATAGATCCAACCTCTCTGAAGCCACTGAATACTGAAATATTGCATTCAGAGAGGGCAGGACCAGACATACGATGCATAGTGCCAAGACAAACCTAGGTGTTCACAGGCTTAGGTATACACCTGTGTTTCAAGAGTTGTAGGCCACACCTATTTCCTTTGTAAGACACCAACGAACAGCTATAACTCAAATATCTAACAGTCTGAGAGAGAAATCTGACGAGCTGGGAAAAGACTAAATACAGGGCCACTATATAAAAACAAAGCATAGAATAATTGGGAGATTTAGTCCAATCATTTCATTCAAAGCAGGGCTACCTTCAAAATCTGCTCAGGCTGCTCAGGGCCTTGCACAGTCAAGTTTTGATAATATTCAGGGCCTCCAGCCTCTCTGGGCACCTTTTCAGCTCTGCATCTCTCTCTGGGGGAAAAACTTTTTCCTTAGGCACAGTAGGAATTTCCCCTGGTAAAAGTTGGGCCTCGTGCCTCCTGTCNTTAATTTTTTATTCTGTAAGAAAGCTCCAATGATGTCAATAAAAACTAATGAAGGGCGATAGATCCAACCTCTCTGAAGCCACTGAATACTGAAATATTGCATTCAGAGAGGGCAGGACCAGACATACGATGCATAGTGCCAAGACAAACCTAGGTGTTCACAGGCTTAGGTATACACCTGTGTTTCAAGAGTTGTAGGCCACACATATTTCCTTTGTAAGACACCAACGAACAGCTATAACTCAAATATCTAACAGTCTGAGAGAGAAATCTGACGAGCTGGGAAAAGACTAAATACAGGGCCACTATATAAAAACAAAGCATAGAATAATTGGGAGATTTAGTCCAATCATTTCATTCAAAGCAGGGCTACCTTCAAAATCTGCTCAGGCTGCTCAGGGCCTTGCACAGTCAAGTTTTGATAATATTCAGGGCCTCCAGCCTCTCTGGGCACCTTTTCAGCTCTGCATCTCTCTCTGGGGGAAAAACTTTTTCCTTAGGCACAGTAGGAATTTCCCCTGGTAAAAGTTGGGCCTGGTGCCTCCTGTCATGTCTCTCTGGGCACCTTTCAGCAGCTCTGTTGTCTCTGTAACCCCCATCAGGCAGTTCTACCCGAGCCTTCTCTTCTTAAACCTGAACAAACCCCAGCTCCCTCAGCCTTTCCTTGAACATCACAAACTCCTGCCCCCTGACCACGTTAGTTGCTCCAGTTTATCAATGTCTTTCCCACACCTTCTGGGAGCCAGAACCAGATGCATTACACCAGATGCAGCCTCACAGGTGCCAAACAGAGGAGAACAATCACTTCCCTCGACCTGCCAGCTGTACTGGTGTTAACGTGCTCCGTGTCTGGTGTGGTTGGCTCTCGTTGTTGAAATGCCACATTCTTGACTCACGGTCAGCCTGATGTCCATCAAGACCTCCACGTTTAGTTTAAGTTGATTTCTAGGCAGCCAGTCCCCAGCTTCTACTGTTGCATGGGGTTATTATTTCCCAGGTGCAGGGCTTTGCATTTGCCTTCTTAAATTCCATCACGCTTCTGTCATCCAGTTTATCCCCCTTGCCCTCCAGTATATCAGCTACTCCCAATATACAAAATAACCGGAAGCAGCATCATGAAAGAGATGATAAGTCAGCTTAATGGTACTGCACAAACTCAGAATGGAGCAGGACTGACAGTTATGCCGCATTCATTCTTCTACTGAAAGCCAGCCTGTGTTGTTGTCCTTCATGGGGTAGTTGATGCCCTTACTTTTGAAGATGAAACCAAAGGATGGTGTGGTTTACAGAGGGAGTTTACAGAATTACTCTGAGAAGATTTAGCAAGGTCTACTACATTTAAGGTGCCTTTTTATCTCTACCTCCAGTCCCAGAAATCAAAATTATTAGCATCAGCCCAAAGCGTGAAGCACATCATCTAATCTGGGAAAAAAGATGCACTTTCTTGTGACCTTAACTCAGCCATATAGGTCAGGCAGCAAAAATGAGCTGCTTAAAATAGCATCTAAGCTGAGCTTCATTGCTCCTCTACATAAGCATCTGTCCACAGGAAAAATAACTGGTGGTTTGTTTATATTTCTTCTTCAGAGCTGCTTATTCATTCAAATAAAAAGACAACATCTAAGTAGCAACAAGCAAGAGTTAAAGGGAAGATAATGCTGCGTTCTTATGCAAAACCTAAATACCTGTTGCTTAGAGTTAAGGGGAAAATTGCTCCTCTCTATAAACTGAGCTGGCAGCACTATTCGCACCTTCCTCTTCCCATTTGCAGTCTTACACACACAGCAGTGGCTTTTCCCTGGCCCATTTGGATTGTCTATCACAGCACGTTGAAACACCACACAGTAAATCAATGCAAATCAATTCTTAAATCCATTAGAAAGAGTCAAGTGTATGCTTAGAAAAATCCAAAGAAAAGCAGGAGAAACTTACCAGCGCGAAGGGAAACATGGGGCAGCTTCCAATGTTAAAACCTGGATGAAGAGAACAGTGAGGACTGTGAGGAGAGTTGGGCAGAGAGGAACCTGATGAAGTTCAACAAGGGCAAGTGTAGGGTCCTGCACCTGGGGAGGAACAACCCGGTGCACCAGTACAGGCTGGGGGCTGACCTGCTGGAGAGCAGCTCTGCGGAGAAGGACCTGGGAGTGCTGGTGGACAACAGGCTCACCATGAGCCAGCAGTGTGCCCTTGCGGCAAGGAAGGCCAATGGCATCCTGGGGTGCATTAAGAAGAGTGTGGCCAGCAGGT
>VZSC01004252.1:562367-572700 GCA_013398225.1 Steatornis caripensis
CCTGGACGCGTTCCTGTGCACCCTGCTCTGGGGGCACCTGATTTAGCAGGGGGGTTGGACCAGATGATCTCCAGAGGGCCCTTCCAACCCCCACCACTCTGTGATTCTGAGACTCAGGCATCTGATGGAGCAGGTTGACAGTCTCTCCTAGGGATGGAGACTCCTGCTGTCACTGTCCATTCAATAGATGGTCACCACTTGAGCAGGGTTCACCTCTGCGCGGAGCTTCTCTAAGCCAGGAGCCTCAACACCATTTCCTTCAATTTCAGCAATTTTCTGGATCAAGGTCCAGCACAGATGTGCCTGATTTGCCCACAACAAAGAGCTGTTGGACCTCTACCACCTGAGTTAGGCTAAACATACTTCCTACTTACCTACAAACTCCCCAAAAGAGGTGCTAAAAATTGCATTGGGGGGAAATAAACAAACACGAAAATAAGGACTCGGAGAAAGGGTCCTCAAAGCTACCTCTCCCTTCAGCTCACACAAACCTAAAGGGCTCAGAAACCTGTAGCGGGCTTACAGCCCTGAGCAGAACACCAAACTCTTCCTGGCCAGCTCTGAACGCCCCACCACTGGCAGGGGTGGGGGGGTGGGCAGGGAAGCGTGGTGGGGTTTTATGACTTCCTTGTGAGGGCTTCTGGCCTATGGAAACATGTTTTTCAATTCAATGACAGTGCAGGGTAAGGAACAGATAGGAGAGGGAGAAAGCCAAGGATGGTAACTATGCAGTCAGGAGAGAGAGGGAGGGAGCCAAAGGAGGTAGGGCACAGAAGGAAAGCCCTTGGTAGTTTGAAGAACAGTCAGAAAACATTTCATAAAGCAAAGGGCACAGGGAAATACTGTACCAACTAGCAAGAGGAACAGTATGTGGAAGGAGGTCTGTTTCTCAGCGTGGTTAACGCGTGCCCAGCCAGTCTTTGAAGTGGGACATGTGCACCATTACTTCACACCACCCTTGCTTTTTTCTCTTTCTCTCCCAGAGGATGCAGAGCTGCGGGAGGGACTCCCCATGTGGGCATGACTGCAGGACCTCAGGGATTGCTCTTGCTCAAAGCCTGCAGGGTCTGGGACTGGCGTGGCAGTTTGGGAACCACTGCCTCTCACTGCTGCAAGCACACTGCTGAGGCAGCCAGACATCACCTTGAGGGGCAGCAGCTCTGGGTCACCCTCCTCTCTTCCCCCTCCCTGGCCTTCTCTCTCCCATGGCTGTTGAGCTGAACAGGGCAGGAAAACCCTGCCACTTTCAAAGCAAGATGACAGTTGTTCCTGAGCTCAAAACAGAGTAGGCACTTTGAATCCACAGCCTCGCTGCTATGAGAGAATGGGCAGAACTGCATCAGGTCCACTGCGTAGCCTCGCCTCCACAAATGGCAGGGACAGCCAACTATGGTGCTCAGGCATGTGGCAAACCCTGCAAGCTGTGTGTCGGAAGGCCTCCGCACTCATCCCAGGAAGATGTTGCCTCTGCAAGAAGCAGATTCCTGACATCTGTCTCCCACTGATTTCAGGATTCAGCACATTCCTGCCTCCCATGGCACCCCTCTGCTGTGAGAAGCAGCTACTTTTGGCTGCCTGCTCCTGAAACCGTTTCCTGCTGAGCTGGNGCACTCATCCCGGGAAGATGTTGCCTCTGCAAGAAGCAGATTCCTGACATCTGTCTCCCACTGATTTCAGGATTCAGCACATTCCTGCCTCCCATGGCACCCCTCTGCTGTGAGAAGCAGCTACTTTTGGCTGCCTGCTCCTGAAACCGTTTCCTGCTGAGCTGGAAGCCACATCCCCTCTCCAAGGCTCCTCATGCCAGCAGCACTGTACAATGAAGGCTAGGATTTAATGAATAATTTTGCCACTAAAAAGGCAATTTCAGTTTCCTTGAAACCCCAGGATGTCTGCAAGCAGTTTCCACTAAAGAAAAAACATAAATATAAATTTCAGCTTCATCAAAATACTCTTCTCTTAGAGCATCTCCACTTGCAACAGCTCTTGCCAGCAGTAAAGAAAGGAGATGCTCCCACAGACCACTTCAGTGATCAAATCTTTGGCAGAGTCAGCTGTGATATGGGAAATTTCCTTCCCTGAATTACGGCTGGACCCACAGACTCCGGTGTCCTTGCTGTACCCTGTCAGGTAAAGGAGGAGTTTTTGGGATCTCCCTGTTTTGTGGGACAGGAGAATGCTGCCATCACAAAGCCCCATGAGCTCCTGTCCCGAGATTTAATAAGGAACTGGAAGGTTTGTGCTATCTTTTGAGGCCACCTTTAATATTCAGCTGCAGGGAGTCATTCCTGTGGTAGAAAACAGCCCTTCTGTTGCAGTTTTGCTCCGCTGTTTACCCTAAACCGTTTCCTCAGAATGATCCTTTTCCTCATGGCCATTTCCTTGGGGTTCCTGCTTCCTTGGCTCTGTTTGCCTATAATCTGAGTATCTACCTTGCTTTCCAAAGAGCATCTCTCCCTGGCTCCAGTGGGCAAGCTAACCTGGTCATTTCTTCATTTTCACTCAGTGAGCCATTAAATCCAGGGAGCAGAGTCCGTGTAGTGGAAACTCGCTGAAGTGCTGGCTGCTAGGCCTGCCTGAAGGATATCTTTTGTCCCAGTTTAGCAGCTAGGCCCACTTTATTCTTTGGATGCAATGTACACCATGCAAGTGCTGTCGGCTTGTTATCTTTGGGACAGAAAAATAATCAGCCTAACCACAGAGAAATGACATCTATTGGCTTGTCATTTGGCTTGGTGTTTCCCCTCCTCCACAACTCCTTTTGTTACCAAAAGAACAGTGTCAAAATGGGAAAGCAAGCCCTTGTTTATCTATCTTTCACATGCAGTGAGCATGAGCTCCCTTACCTGCTGGACCTGCAAGGACACCTGCGTGGTGTTCCCTCCTCTAGCACAAAGCCACTAACTTTGCTCGCTCTCTACCTGACAGCCACCCAGAAGGATCCAAAGCAAGTGCCGGGGGCTCGATAAAATAGATGTTGTGCCTCACCCTGAAACAGGTACGGCAAGATGAGCTGGCGAGGAAGAAAGAGTCAATTTGTCTCCGGCCCCTGTAAAATCTCAGACTGTATTCTCAGTAATATGATCAGATTTGGGGCTAGATGCTCGGCTTTGGCAGTTCTAATAGAGTCTGTCTGCCAGCACTGTAATTGTAAACACAACCAACATCTGAATATAATAATAATAATGATGATAAAAAGTAATGTTACCATGGCCCACGCCCACTGGGACGTCTCATTTTTGCTTTGGCTTTAGGATAAAGGATGACGAGGATGTTTGGATCAACAGCTTCATTTCAGCCAGTGTTTCTGATAAGTCTGTCACCATATTTGTCTCTGGAAAATATTAAGCACAACTTACAGCTCATTCCTAGATGATATAGCAGCAGCTTGTTTTTCTCATTTCAGCACAAATCTTATTTATATATACACGGCAAATAGATTGATACCACACACAGAGCACATCTATAGGTCCTGATTTTCCAGTGTTATATTAGATTTATGATCTTGTAATTCCATAGACTTCAATGAGTTTTACCAGAATAAAGCTGGTTCCTAAAGAGAGAGGATATATTATGAACTTGCACATATTATTTGTGTACCCACCCAGAAATGTAAGTATAGGCAGACACCGGGCACAGATTACAAGAGTCAAATTTGCCTTGTACACCCCTGTTATAAGACCCTGATTTCAGTTGCTTGCAACTGCCAAACATTCAGTGTTCAGGCAGAAATTTTCCCTCTAACGTGCTTGCCTCAGGCTAAATATTTTCAGACAATTCCAGAAAAATCAGTCCAGCCATTTTGAGGATGAATTTAGGGAAAAACCGCAGTGTTTCACTAATATTAAGAAAGGCTCCAACTGCCTTCTTTAGAAGCTCTTGAAGCTTTGAAGCAAGGCTTCAAAACACTGAAAGGAAGTAGTGTGCTGTATCTCAGAAGCGAATGTGCTGCTACCTTGGAAATCTGTCTGCAATCCGAGAGAGACGTGCCCAAAGCCAGCAGTCCACACTCAGCTGTTGACTGTGCACCAGGTCCCAAGTTACCCACACATGCTTGCACTGGCATGCTCTGTTGCAAGAGGAGACCTCTGTGCTCGCGCAAGGCACGCAGCAAACCCACAGTGGCTGTTCATAAAATCGCTTACAAGGAGCTGATCAATGCCGCAAATGTTCAGCTACACAACCACGTCGTGTTTGCTCTGCAGGCTCCAGCAAACAAAGGCCAGCTGAGTTCAGAGGGCCAGAGACAGCAGTGGGGCAACACGGGCAAGCAGCAAACTTTGGAGAAGGCCAGAAAGGTGGAATGAGAAGGCTGCCCTAAGTTAGGGCTTTGGTTTGGGTTTTTTTTTTTTTTAGAAACAGCTACTGGCAACGCCCTATTTAGCACAAAAATCCCTGCTATTGTCTTTGCTTAGGCAGGGCTACATTCATTTTAGCTGCTCACCCCTAAGGAAATACAGAAAATATTGCAGAACAATGTGCTTTTCTTGGTGCATGAGCAGTCTTTAGACAACACAGAAACATTTAGGGTGGACCATGTCTCTAGAGTTAAAAGATCCAACCGCCCATCACCAATTTAAAGCAGGGCCAAGGACCAAGCAAGGCTCCTCTCTAATTCTCAGCTGCTGGGTTTCACTGTGGCATAGGACAGGACAGCAGCATGCGCAGATGGCACCTCTCCTTCTGCCACCTCACTCTTGGTGACAAGACCCAGATTGTGCAGGTAGAAAGAAGTGACCATCTTCACAACAAACAGAGCGAGAGACGGAGGAGCTGAGACAGGAGGGATGTGTCTGTGGATGTACTCTTCCACAGCAACTTGAGTCAAAGCTCAGCTTCTTCAACCATCTGAAGAACTCCCCAGCAAAGAAGGCGGCCCACCTTCTTCTAGCAGTTGGCCATACAGACCAGCGGTTCCCAAACCCTGCAGCCCAGTGATTCACAGTAAACCCACAGCACGCCCTGTGCCTTTCAAATAGAGCGTTCCACCCTTAACTTACATTTGTTTTTATGCTTAACACAACTCTTGCAGACTAGCTCCTGACAACTCACCGTGGCCACTGACAGTCGTGGACAGCAGACCACCCTGCCAGAGCAAACAGCTCTTCAGTGCTCTCGCTGCACACTCTTAACTCAAGTGGAGTTCTCTGCTAAATCTCAGTCTAAATAGCTCAGCCATTTTGCTGACCCCTGTGAGGGTACATATGGTTCCATATGGTGGGAAAGCTGTTTTTTTCAATTTGCTCCTAAGTATAGGAAATTATATACAAACCAACGTTAAGAGATAATCAAGGTTGCAGAATCAAGCAGTTACGAGCCAGGAACTGGCTGACAAGGTCTTAGTCGTATAAAAGAAAAATCTAAATAAATGTGTTTTGATAGCCAAAAAATGCTCTCTGAGAGACAGGCTGGCTAAATAGACGTCAAAGAATGAGGCCGCTTGGTTTGAGAACAGCTTCTTAAATCATGATTGTCTTTCCAGACCATTTCCTTCTCTCCTCCCTAAATTCCTGCCAAATTGCAGCTAGGTTTAACATGAAGATTTCACAAAAGGTTAATCTTTGCATTTGAGAAGTAAGCAAAGTTTGGCCTTCAGAGGTGATTTTCTTAGATCATTCTGGAGAGTTATAAGGGTGTAAATTGAGTACTTTAAATTTACCACACTGAAAAGCTGCAGCACTACATAATTCTTCCTGTAATTTTTCTTCCTCTATAAAGATGACATTCATCCCTGTGGTGGGTCCAGTTAAGAGTTAGACTTATCAAGGTGAAATCTGCTTTCAGCAAAAGGAGGAAAAAAGATTCAGAATGAGTCTGTTTAGCGTTGTGCAAACAATTCCAAATTCACCCCCCCACTTCTCTGCCATCAGGAGACATCCCAAGTAAGTGCAGCATTTGTTAAGTTTCAGTACGGGAAAACCATTTCCCATAAACGCAAGGAAGGGTGTTTCCTGTGAGGCAAACAGAAGCCTCCCCAGGCCAAGTTACATTTGGCTAGGAGGAGAGCAGCCAGCAATCGGTGAGCCCTGTAGCCTGCGATGGCCGAGGAAGGCTGACCGGCACGCGATCCCCTCCACGCGTTGCCTAAGCATCAGCCCAGCGTGCACCTGCTACTCACAGCAGAGTCCACATGGGCAGCAGATGTTCACGGGCTGGCACTCGCGTCCCAGTCTGAAGCACTGTATCAGCTCGTGCCAGGGGAGAGGTGGGATGTTGTCACTCCGGCTCCTCGAGCGAATTCTGAGCAGCGTTGTGCTCAGGGTCCTGTTGTGAGAACAGTGATGAGGGCCTGAACAGAGGAAAGCAAAAGTCACACTGTAGGAGATATCTTCGGAGCCGCTGCTGAGGGCCTATGGGACCCCAGCCTACAGGAGGCAACTAAAACGCTTTGACTACTGGGCAATACCAGGGAAGCTAACCAAAAACAAAAATAAATAAGAGAGTGGCAAAACAAACAAGAAAGTCATATGAAATCAAAATAAATTCAAACTCTTTTCCCTGAGAAGAACTCCTGCACACTGCAAGCCCTGCAGCAGCCTGTCTCCAGCAGCTACGGCCACAGGCTTTCCAGAGCCTTACCTGCAGGTCAGAACAGGCAGCTATAGCAAACTGGTGACACTGTTCACACAGATCCTGTTGAGGAGGTGAGAAGGATTTTCAAATGCCAATCAGTAGCACAGGCTGCAAAAGGCTAAACCTAAAAGGACCAAACTATAGGACAGCCACAGCTTGAGGTGGGGATGGGAGTACAAAGAAGATTGTGATTAGTAAAGGAGGGCCCATTTAAAATGGGAACAAGCCTTATTCCTACCTGTCAAGTTCTATCTTTCACTGATAAAATACATGCTTTTTTCTCAGAAGAATTTTTACTAGACCCCCAAAACTGCAGACACCAGTACAGGCAAGATCATAGCTCTGGAGAAGGGCCAGCAGAGTTCAAAGACCCTGGCTGGAAACCAAAACAATGCTGACAAGCATTGAGGGAAAATTTATGAGGTCGTGATTGCTAAAAGCGTATGTTTGGGATATAAAAAAGTAACAATTATGCCACCCACACTGTTTATTCTTTTCTTATGTGTGCAGCTTTGGGTTAGCATGCTGAAACATAAAACAATCTGAGCACTTTTTCAATAGGATTTATAGCATTCCTGGACTGATATTTAGTATCGTGGCTTGCAGTTGAGCATACTATTCAACAAGCCACCTGCCTCTATAAACATCACTATTTGGGCTCAAGCTTGGTTTACGCATAACTCAAAGGAACTCCTGTTCTTTCAGTTCCGCCTGTTCATGGCACACAGCGCTGAAAAAGACAATTCGTAGAAAATAAAGGTAAAAGTCTTGACTGATCTATTCTGTTTGGAAGCAGTAGAACGGGGCACGCAAAATTTGCATTCCAGTATAGATGCAGGATTGCCCACAGAATAAAGCAGGCTGGCTTGTACAACCAGCAACCCTGCGAGAAACACAAGAGAATGACCCACTCACAGTGAAGAGCAACAGATTGCCAGGTGACGTGGCACGCAGCCTTAGATTTTCACATCAGGAGATTCCTGAGTCTTATACAAAGCACCAGAGATGCCCAAAGGAGCTCTGCCTGGCTGCAGGGATCCCTCTTTAGTGCAAGTGCTGCAAAGAGGTAGGCGGTAGTCATCCAGCCACATCCATGGCAGCAGGCAGAGAACAGAGTGTGGGATGCAGGGAGGCAGAGGCACGCCAGGACTGCCATGTGCTAGAGTGTTCAGACTGCACAGTCAGCCACACCACAGCGCAGTCCCAGAAACCGTATCTCCAAGTGCCACCACGCTCATGAGGAGAAACGAAGGCAGCACTTGGAGGCAAATCTCAACCCAAGAGCAGCTGCAGCAGCAATGGCTTCAGCACCGGTTGTATAAACCACCCTTGATTCTGGCTATATGCTCCGGCAGCTATATTAGAATCATGGAATAATTTAGACTGAAAGGGAGCTCTGCAGGCCATCCAGTCCAACATCCTCCTCAAAGCAAGGCCAACTAGAGTAGGTAGGTCAGGGCCTTGCCCTTGTTCATTAGGATGAAACACATGCTGCCACAGCTGCTCCATTGCCTCTTTAATCACAGAAGCACATTACCCTGAAGTGTGCTCCAAAACCAGAACATTTGCCACATGGTCTTACAGTGGGGATGGGGCTGGGCAGCAGGAGCCATTGGTAAATTTACTGCATAGCCTTACCTCACAGTGGAACATAGAGAGAGAGGGCTCCATCAAACTCTCATTCCTTTTCTAATGCCAAACTGGCAATTTCCTGCTCGACAGGGAAGAAAAAGCACACGTAGTGTTTCCCTCGGGCCTAATCACACCATAGACCAGGGAAACTAGGAGATCAGTACGTTTACATAGTTCACAGAGCAATTGGGGGCGCTCCATGTCTCTCTAAAATCTCCATATCAGGTCAGAAAACTAGTATTTTATAATAGGGACATAATAATAGACATTGCTCTGCTTTAATGATGCGCTCTTCTACTTAGCAGAACACGCTGGCCTGACAGAATAATTTCTTAAATGTTTTGTTGTCTGAAGGCACCTGGTATCTTTCTGCAACTAGCATCAATTAAGCTTTGAATACTGCAAAGGCGGCGGCAGCTAAGCCTACACCTGTCATCTCACGCAATCAAACCTAACCAAAAATTTTACCTTCTGGGAATGACAAATTGGCGACATACAGTATGAAAATCACTTTGATGGCTAACTGAGCTCTGCCTGACATGATCTTCCCAACACGCTCATTATTAAAAAAATTCAGAAGTTAGGCGTACAACATTCTTGAAGATCATGGGATGAAAAGTTCTACATGATAGAAATCACAAGGCACAACTTCTGGCCTGCAATGGGAAACACTTTTTGCACTTTGTTGCACAAGGTTTATAAATGGTTGCACACCACTTTTGGAGCTTTCCCTCTACGGTTGACTCTACCTATGCAGAGAATACAGTCCTGCAGGCAAAGACTAGATGATGGTACATCAATTGCAGAAATGAGTTCTTGCTTGGCACAGGTAAGATGAGTAGTCTCCTCTGTACAGCCATAATTTGAACACAGGGGAGGAATGAAGCAGAGATTTCTAGAATCATACGAATTCTGATTTATAACATTAAAGTGTCCCATGCTAACAACAACCCTGAGGACAAGACCTTATGCTAAAAGCCAGATTGTTGTAGATGAAACTTCACATCCTTCCTGCAAGAGAAGGGAACAACACACACAGAAGTAAAGCTCTTGCGCATCGAGAGTTGCAAAGCAACTTTGTGAATCTTACAACTAAGGTTTGCCACTCTGAATAAAGGCATTCTGTCATTCCGTTGAATAAATAGAAAGAGGGCCAAATGCAAGATAAAGGTAGGAGCAGGAGGCGAAAGCGCCCCAGACTGCTAACAAGGGCTTTGCAGAGAACAGCCAAAAGGGATGCTTGACAGAGGTTACAGCATCAGAAATCATGTGTATAGAGCTCTAGGATCTTGTCCTCTCAAGCACTCCTTCCTTGGATGCTCAGTTGGCCTAGGGAATGAAGGTGATGGTGGGTATTGAGAATTCTTCTTCCCTGAGCCTGACTGGCATACATATTATGTCAGAAGGAACCCATGAACATGCTGACAAAGTGAAAAATAAATCAATCTTTATTCGAACAATGTTAAATCTTTAAATGTTAGCCACCCATAGAATGGTACAGCTAAGCCCAGTATGACCTCCTTATGGATCCTAAGGTTGCTGTAGACCAAAGAACAGTGTCAGAAGCATGTAATAAAACCTATAGGATTGTCTTGCTATCAGCTTTCCTAGGAAATGCTGAACTCGAAGCAGCTTTCCAACACCATCAGAGAGACTACACCAATTTAAATAATCACACTTTGCAAAGAGCTTTTAGTACCACAAAACTCAGAACCACAAACTGATCCAACAAGTTAGATAAGTAGCAAGGGAGCCTCTTTCTTTCAGTGTCACCCCGACCGTCTCTCTCCCTGCCTTCCGGCTCCTGTAGCAAGTCAGGCACGCGGTGAAGAAGTTTCAAGTCAGTGGGTGGCATCCAGTATTATATGCTGGATGTGTTGCTGATTGTTTGAATATATCAGATATTTTTAGCTACTATAAGCAGTTCTAGGCAATCAAGTATTGTAATCAAGGGCACACAGAATCTCAGCTATATCAATTCGGTCAGGATTTTAAGGATTCAGGTTTTGCAACTCTGTCAGTTAAAGTGCTGGGATGGTACGAGCAGAGTCGCTCCCTGCTTTGGTGTAGCGCTGCCATTTTCAGGAGAACGATCTTCCTGAGAACTCCCCACTGTGCTCAGCTTAGC
>VZSC01004252.1:572709-586464 GCA_013398225.1 Steatornis caripensis
GACTGCCATGTGCTAGAGTGTTCAGACTGCACAGTCAGCCACACCACAGCGCAGTCCCAGAAACCGTATCTCCAAGTGCCACCACGCTCATGAGGAGAAACGAAGGCAGCACTTGGAGGCAAATCTCAACCCAAGAGCAGCTGCAGCAGCAATGGCTTCAGCACCGGTTGTATAAACCACCCTTGATTCTGGCTATATGCTCCGGCAGCTATATTAGAATCATGGAATAATTTAGACTGAAAGGGAGCTCTGCAGGCCATCCAGTCCAACATCCTCCTCAAAGCAAGGCCAACTAGAGTAGGTAGGTCAGGGCCTTGCCCTTGTTCATTAGGATGAAACACATGCTGCCACAGCTGCTCCATTGCCTCTTTAATCACAGAAGCACATTACTCTGAAGTGTGCTCCAAAACCAGAACATTTGCCACATGGTCTTACAGTGGGGATGGGGCTGGGCAGCAGGAGCCATTGGTAAATTTACTGCATAGCCTTACCTCACAGTGGAACATAGAGAGAGAGGGCTCCATCAAACTCTCATTCCTTTTCTAATGCCAAACTGGCAATTTCCTGCTCGACAGGGAAGAAAAAGCACACGTAGTGTTTCCCTCTGGCCTAGTCACACCATAGACCAGGGAAACTAGGAGATCAGTACGTTTACATAGTTCACAGAGCAATTGGGGGCGCTCCATGTCTCTCTAAAATCTCCATATCAGGTCAGAAAACTAGTATTTTATAATAGGGACATAATAATAGACATTGCTCTGCTTTAATGATGCGCTCTTCTACTTAGCAGAACACGCTGGCCTGACAGAATAATTTCTTAAATGTTTTGTTGTCTGAAGGCACCTGGTATCTTTCTGCAACTAGCATCAATTAAGCTTCGAATACTGCAAAGAAGGCGGCAGCTAAGCCTACACCTGTCATCTCACGCAATCAAACCTAACCAAAAATTTTACCTTCTGGGAATGACAAATTGGCGACATACAGTATGAAAATCACTTTGATGGCTAACTGAGCTCTGCCTGACATGATCTTCCCAACACACTCATTATTAAAAAAATTCAGAAGTTACGCGTACAACATTCTTGAAGATCATGGGATGAAAAGTTCTACATGATAGAAATCGCAAGGCACAGCTTCTGGCCTGCAATGGGAAACACTTTTTGCACTTTGTTGCACAAGGTTTATAAATGGTTGCACACCACTTTTGGAGCTTTCCCTCTACGGTTGACTCTACCTATGCAGAGAATACAGTCCTGCAGGCAAAGACTAGATGATGGTACATCAATTGCAGAAATGAGTTCTTGCTTGGCACAGGTAAGATGAGTAGTCTCCTCTGTACAGCCATAATTTGAACACAGGGGAGGAATGAAGCAGAGATTTCTAGAATCATACGAATTCTGATTTATAACATTAAAGTGTCCCATGCTAACAACAACCCTGAGGACAAGACCTTATGCTAAAAGCCAGATTGTTGTAGATGAAACTTCACATCCTTCCTGCAAGAGAAGGGAACAACACACACAGAAGTAAAGCTCTTGCGCATCGAGAGTTGCAAAGCAACTTTGTGAATCTTACAACTAAGGTTTGCCACTCTGAATAAAGGCATTCTGTCATTCCGTTGAATAAATAGAAAGAGGGCCAAATGCAAGATAAAGGTAGGAGCAGGAGGCGAAAGCGCCCCAGACTGCTAACAAGGGCTTTGCAGAGAACAGCCAAAAGGGATGCTTGACAGAGGTTACAGCATCAGAAATCATGTGTATAGAGCTCTAGGATCTTGTCCTCTCAAGCACTCCTTCCTTGGATGCTCAGTTGGCCTAGGGAATGAAGGTGATGGTGGGTATTGAGAATTCTTCTTCCCTGAGCCTGACTGGCATACATATTATGTCAGAAGGAACCCATGAACATGCTGACAAAGTGAAAAATAAATCAATCTTTATTCGAACAATGTTAAATCTTTAAATGTTAGCCACCCATAGAATGGTACAGCTAAGCCCAGTATGACCTCCTTATGGATCCTAAGGTTGCTGTAGACCAAAGAACAGTGTCAGAAGCATGTAATAAAACCTATAGGATTGTCTTGCTATCAGCTTTCCTAGGAAATGCTGAACTCGAAGCAGCTTTCCAACACCATCAGAGAGACTACACCAATTTAAATAATCACACTTTGCAAAGAGCTTTTAGTACCACAAAACTCAGAACCACAAACTGATCCAACAAGTTAGATAAGTAGCAAGGGAGCCTCTTTCTTTCAGTGTCACCCCGACCGTCTCTCTCCCTGCCTTCCGGCTCCTGTAGCAAGTCAGGCACGCGGTGAAGAAGTTTCAAGTCAGTGGGTGGCATCCAGTATTATATGCTGGATGTGTTGCTGATTGTTTGAATATATCAGATATTTTTAGCTACTATAAGCAGTTCTAGGCAATCAAGTATTGTAATCAAGGGCACACAGAATCTCAGCTATATCAATTCGGTCAGGATTTTAAGGATTCAGGTTTTGCAACTCTGTCAGTTAAAGTGCTGGGATGGTACGAGCAGAGTCGCTCCCTGCTTTGGTGTAGCGCTGCCATTTTCAGGAGAACGATCTTCCTGAGAACTCCCCACTGTGCTCAGCTTAGCAGATAGTTATTTCAGTAATAGTAGCTTTCTGCAAGGAAATAGGAAAGGTAGCCCTGGCTGGAAATATTCAGAGTTATCTGCCACGGTGAAAATCTCTGGGTTCCAGCGGGCCACGAAGCCACGCTATCTGTGAAATGACGCAAATTACAGACAGAAAGATTACAGAGCAGCCAATCTTTTTTAAGACCAAGCAGGAAGCCAGCCGAGAACGCGGGGCTCCTGCCCAGCCGGAGGAGCACGCGCGCACACGCACCCCCACGGCAGGACGCGCCACCGCCCCCTGGCGGTCAGCACCGCGGACAGCGGCACGTCCGCTCCCACCCTGCCCACGCGCGTCCCGGCGCCCACGGCCGCGGGACCGGCTCTCGGCGGCTGCCGCCCGTCCTCCCCGCCACACGGCTGGCAGGAGGAATCACTCACAGAATGGCGGGGGTTGGAAGGGACCGCTGNCAACAGGTGTTTCATGGCAGAGCTGTAGCCGAATGTGGCAGGCTTCGGCTCTGCCGTAGTGACCTGGGTTTGGTACCAGAGGAACAATGTTTCCACCACAAATGACAGTAAGAATCTAGGAGACTGTTATAAACGTGTTCTAAATTGCTGTGAAGGACAAAACATGGGCTCTGAAATTGTATTCCTAGCTCTCCGCCTTCTCCCTAAGCTTGTGTACACCTATGTGCCCCCTATTCCTCACCGCCACATTTTCATCTAGATCTTCCCACAGCCTGGTCTCTCCTATCTGGCTTTCCAGTACGTCCATAGAGACAATACCCCTGCACCTCTCAGTGATGGATCATTGCAAAGAAGCTAAAGTTTGATGGCAAAGCTTCAGACCAGAAGGCACAGTTGTGCTGGCTGCACAGGTCTATACTAGGGTTGAGCAAATAGTTTCAGGGTCAGGACTGCGCTTCTACTTTCCCCTGCAGTAACACAAAGTAAGCGACTGCAGGTGCCTTTCACAACCTTCGAAAGCCAGTATTTCCTCGTCTAGCTTTTTCTCCTTCAACAATATGCTTTATTATCTTGGAAAAGGTTAAGAACATTGGAGTCAAACCCATCTCCTTGAAACCTCCAGATTCCCCCCATTCATCTGGTTCTCCCATGCTTAGATCCTTTGTCAGTGAGTTGTTCCTTCTCTTGCAAATAATGAGCCACCTGCTTTCCTCGGCAAGCAGAACATACCAGACACCTGCTGACACTTTGCAATCCAAGCAGACACTGATTTCTCATGTAGGTTCTTTTATACCCCCTCCCCCCAACTCTATAGTACCTGCTATAGAGTTTATACCTCCCACTCCTACACAACTCTATAGTTCATGCTTCAGCACTGCTCTGAGGAAGTGACATACATACCCTTGCAATTGAAGCTAACGCTACTTCAAGCAAGCTGTAGTTTCCTGAGTTAGAAATTGCACAGTAGTGGGACTCATGCCTAATGCTTATTGCTTTTTCTGCTCATTTCCTTTCAAATGCAAAATCTAATTATCCTCTGACTGTCTGAAGCAGAGCCACTTCATAGATTATTGCCATTAGCACATTTTGAACAAGTCAAACACCTGCCCTCCTAATCATCTCTGCCCACATAGCCCAGCCAAGCTATTCTGCCTCTGCTAACCCTGACTTCCCTCTGTCCATCCCACGGAAAGAGCAGCAAGACTGGCTAGATAAAACCTTGAACAATTTTCTCTGATCTCTGAGCTGACTGTGCTCCGGGCAGCAGACTGACTAAAAACCTCCTAACCTCCCTTCTAACCTGAACTATTTGATTGTTCTAAGTTCTTAAGCAGGGACAGTAATAGAAATTGATAGAAAATCCAGCTCTCTAACATACTGCCACCATGGGTTACATGTTTCCCTTTTTTAGGGTTTTCTCCTAAAGGATAGGATCCTAAAGAACAGGATAATGGTCACCACAAAGCCCAGGATCTGGACACGACACGCCCAGGAGCTCGCCACATTTACTAACTCATAATCAGAACCTTACCTACCTTTAAGCACTTCTGTTCAGATTTCCAAGCTGTTCCTGCTGATTGCATTTTCAAGGTCCTCAACTTTGATGTTCATGGATGATCATTCATAGCACTCACCGATGAGCTGCTGTCCCGAATGCAGCCTGACAAGTGTCCTGACTGCTGTAGTATCACTTACTTGGGTTAGAGCATCCACAGTAAAAGACAAACATAAAAAGCACCAAAAATGTCACGATAGATGGTACAATCAAGGCAACGTAACTTCATAAAACAGAAGGAGAGCTATAGCTCAGCTTCTGGGCAAGGAACGGCTGTAATTTACTGTAGCAAGACAAAGCGTGTGCATCAAATTACTCGTGTTTCAGAATCTCTCTTATGCACAAGCATCAGCAAAACTGACTACAAGCTTGCACTCCATCAGCAAACAAGCAGTGCAGGCTCTTCTTCTCTAATTACTGTTGGTTACAACCCTCCTGAGTGTTTCTCTTTCCCCCTCAAATAAAGCCACCAGGGGTGTACTCACATTAGTGGAATTACCCACTCGGCCTGGATGGCTCATTTCCCTGAGCTTGCTTTGTAGGAGAAGGAAGCAGGCTTTGCCAGAGGGTGATTTAGAGCATCCAATGGCTTTGGAGCACAAACGTGGCTATCCCCTACTCTCCTACAAAAGCCTAACAAGATAAGCCTCCTAACCTAAATTAAGTGCCTAAAACCAGGTGGCATGCTTATTTGTTTCCTTATCTCCCCATTAGCACTACACATACTAGTGCTCACCTGTCTGTCTTTAAAGGTCATATTCACAGTCTGTGATTTTTTCCCTCTCATTTTTTTTCAACCAAAAAGGGGATATTATAAAAAAAAAAACCACTAAGAAAATGTTATTGTACAAAATAATATTGTGAAACAGAAACCATTCAGGAAAGGATTAAATGCTTTCTAGTGCTTTAATACAGCTTTGGAAATTCATTAGATTATGAACTGTTAGTGTTCTGTTGGGCAATCTCCTGCAGCAGAATAAATCTTGGACTCAGGCGTCCCATAACACAAGTGACCTTGGATGAGAGCCACAAAGATGGCAACAAAATAAACTAGCACACGTCCTTTGACGTTAAGCAGCTGGTGCTTTTTTTCCCTGCAGCAGTACTGTCATAAAGTAAAATCCGGAGTTACGGGCCAACTACAACCCCAGACCCAAAAGAAAAGTAAACCAAAATGAAATCTTCCCCTCTGCCCCTAAAATCAGGAACAGAGCAAGAATATAAAGCTATAAACTGAGTATTTACAGTTTATAAACAAAGCAGTACTCTTTCTTGCTATAGTTAACCTTGGATTTGTTCGCCTGCTGAATAGTTACAGAATTTCATTCAATCTGGATTTGGGCCCTGATTCAGTAGTTGGGCCTGAAACGCTGAAAAAAATTGCTTAAAATCTATTTGAAAACATTTTACACAATTTTGTACCTAAAGAAAGAGAACAGATAGTAAGAGAATCTCGTGATTAATAATCCACGCTTTGTGGGAATATCTAGCGACAGAAAAACCTGGCATCACTCCACAGCTCTTCCTAATTCAGCAGATCACAGCCACAAACCCCCAAGAGGTGCACATGCGAGAGGAACAAGACGGAGGGATGCGGAATCACAATTAAGTGAGAATATTTCTTTGCTTATAAAAAACAGAAGCTGAAGATCTAAGGCAAGATCCTGACACCCTGGAAGACCGCTGCATCCTAAAGCTATAGAACAGACAGCAAAGCGAGAGGGTAACAAAGCCCAGTCAGAACAGACGGAGGACGAACACCAGCACTCTCCCCCACCTTTGTGGGACAGGCAGCCAGGCATGATTTGCAACCACAAACAGCTGCTCCTTCAGCCACGCAGTGGCAGTGGTTTTTCAGTATGTGTATTTTATTAGAAGAGTATCAATCACTAAGTAATAGAAAATCCCATTAAACAATCAAATGTGCCTTCGCAACAGTTAGGAAGAAGCATCCAGAAGAACTGAGGCAGCCTGAGACCATGCAGAATTCTCCCTTCTTGACAGAACGACCTTTGGCCACCTGGGAAGTCCTTCAGATCCTCCAGTGTGGTGGCACAGACAGCCCTGGGTTCTGAAATCAGCCGTACTTACAGATCAGAGGAACACAATGGGAAAGTATCAGCAACCTCCTTACCTTAGTCCTACCTTCGTGAGGTCAGTAAACCTTTCGATTAACAATACAATGGGATAAATGTCCTGTAACTGAACCTCAGGAGTAGTAACTCTTCCTCGGAGCAACTTTCATGCTTGCTCTTCCAGTGAAATCAATGCTCGGGGGACTTGTGCATGGATCCCCTCTTGGCCAGGTTGGGTTTTTTCCCCTCACAATGACGCAGACAGACCCTGTCAGTCTTTCTTCAAAACAATAATACAAATTGAGCTAATCATGCTGTTCACCCTGAGTTGATTCTTGTTTGGCAGAATTCAACAACTATGATCCTTGTTATACTGAGGAACTAGACTCCATCTATCTGTTTAATCCTGCTTCATGCCTACACGTTTCTGAGTGGTCTACGCATAGAAATGGACAGTGACAGCCAGTTCTGTTCAGTGCACGTTCAGATGCATTGCAGAGTTCTCCAACTACTCTTGTTGCGGTTCTGTTTAACCCCCTGCATCCTCCAGAAAAATACTTAAGGCAGGAAGAAAACACAACACAGGGTACGCTTCCACCACACAGATGTAGCTCTTCCAGAGCACAGCCACAACTGCTGCTGAGGTCCGAGTGTCAGCCCCACAGCTGTGGTCAAGTCCCTACACAAAGGTGCCGCCACTTGGCTGCATTATCGCACTCTGCACAACAACCTGTCGAGGCAGTCAGGTGCAAGGCAAGGTATGTTGTGCTAAAAAGAACAGTACGGATTATTTATATTTAATAGAGCAGGGAGACTTTGAAGCTGCTTAAGGCACCCTTATTTGTTGCAGTTGCATACTCTGCTCTACGAGGTGCTGAGAGATAGAAGGCCAGTATGTTTAATAAAGAAGAAAACATCCATTATTCATAGACTGATACGACCTTTCCAGACTCTCTCTCTCTCTCTATTTTACTCTGAATCTCATTTATATGACTATGGAGAGTTTTTCCGATTTGCACACAAACCCATGTAGCTTGAGCTCTGTCAGAAAAAACATAAATTCAGTAGGAAACTGCATGGGATTGGTTGAAGTCCCAGTGATTTAATCAAAAACGTATTTAAATTATTCATTTAACATACCTAATAACAAGAGAAAGGAAACACTGATCATCTTTCACCCTTGCTGGGGACCAACCAAAAGAAATTACGATTTTAAGAGATTCGGAGTTAGAATTCAGCTTAAGAATGTGATTCTAGCTAAAAGAAGATCAACGCTCCGTCAGAGGGCAGGAGGTGGCATATTTACTTCAGTAAAAAATACACACTTTAGAGCCTGCTAAAAGTGGCAATCGCAACCGATCCAGCATGTTAATACCTGCCAAG
Source organism: Steatornis caripensis (assembly GCA_013398225.1). Taxonomy (NCBI): domain Eukaryota; kingdom Metazoa; phylum Chordata; class Aves; order Caprimulgiformes; family Steatornithidae; genus Steatornis; species Steatornis caripensis. The sequence continues at coordinate 580,786 of VZSC01004252.1, forward strand.
AGGCTGTAAGCTTCCCAACACCCTGATACATGGTATAGATGACACCACGGGTCACCTGGAGTTCTGCGCCCACATCAACAGGTTCACTTCAAAGCCTCAAGAGGAATTAGCAATCGGGATGTCATTCATCACCTAGCTGAGAACCGTTTCTCAACAGCAGAGCTCGTCATACCAAGCAACCCACACAAGATACAATTAAACAATGTCACTGCTAGACAGATTAAAATTGCAGCTTAGTAGGGGAACTCACTGTTACTAAGCAATTTCAGAAACTAAGTATGATCTGGCAGAGCTTCTCTGGAAGGTATTAGCAGTGATCCAAACACTAGGACCTCGCAAATTTCTTGGGCGAAATCCTGGCTCCATTAGAGCCAATGGCAAAACTCCCAGGCACTTCTACAGAGTCAAAATTTCAGTTTCTCATGCCAGCTGCAACACACCGCTACGGTTTTGGGCAAACTACACTAACTCAACATCCCCAGTTACAAAAACGGGCCACTAACCACTGCCCTTGGAGATACTGTGGAGGATTCACAGAACTGACCCATGCAGAAAAGGGCAAGCATTATCAATGAATGCAATTTAGCAAACAGGCTACTTCAGTAACTCACCGTCAGGGAAATACTCCACGGAAATACCAGGCTTGCAGTTTCAGCAGGATTAACCTCTTGTCCTGTGGAGGCTTGGTAAAACCATCTTCTTTATAAATTCCATGCACAGAAGACTGGCCCAAGCTCTGGTGCAATCCCTTCTCTCAGGACTGCAAGATGACTCTCTTCGCTAGTTTGGTATTTTGAGAGTTGTATTTGGACGATCTGTAACAATCTTAGCTACATCAAACATCAGTTATGTTCTTTCGCAGGCAAAGCGTGCATGTGAATAGCTGCCTTCACAAGTCTGAGATTAACAAACACACACTGATACACAAATGCACACGTTAACTCTGGATAATGCACACATTTGTTCAAGGTTAATTCTAGGGTGTTCCTGCAAATACGTTTTACGGCCATATGAAGAGAGGCTATAAAATGAGATCAGGCTCCTTGGTAGGTGGCATGTTACAGATTTTTAAGAAGTATTATTCCTCCCATATAAATGCACAACAGATGTAACGTTTGACCTAAGCAATAAGATTTATTACTATTTTTAAAGCAAATTCAGCACAGCTTAAGAGAACACTGTACAGAATTCTCTAAGCTAGGAAGAGGTTCTTCTCGTCATCGATGCGTGTTTTGCATTTGTCACTGCTTGCCCTCAAAGCCAACCCACAGTTTAGTATTTTAGGCTTCTGACAAAGGTGATGATCCTGCAATCCAATCTGCTAATGTAGCACATAGTGGTCTCCCTCTTATCACTGCAGGCATGGGCTCATATCTTTGCTTTTAATATCAAAGGAAATCTACATGGCCTCTTTGGTCTCTTTTTGAGGTGATGTATGTTAAGCGTACTACCAACAGCACATGCAATCAAAAGCAATTTTCACACATTGTTTGGCAATGAAATAAAACATTACAGCTGTGATCAAAGAACAGAGTCTCACTTATATTGTCTTATATTCCTTTACCTCATGCATTTTTGTATAAATATTCATTGTTTCGTATTTCCTTCAGAGGCCACAGTTCTTCTGTTTTCTAAAAATAACCTGCTTATGCACAGTCTCCTCTTTTCAAAGCACTGTTCTTCTTCCTTTTGTTAAGTTCATTTCCAAGATCTCGGTGCATGGAAAGTAGTGAAAGAGGGGTATGTGCAACTTCACTAACAAACATGTTGAAAACATCTAGAAATGAGGAACAATCTTGGATAAACACCTTCAACAGTAAACAGTCCTGTGAAAAATCAACAGGCCTCCAAATCGTGCAGTTATTTTGTATAAGGGCAAGAAACCTGAAAATTAAAACATACTTGAACATAATATTGAAATCTCATTTCAAGAAAACACTCATTTTTGTTTTGCAACAGCTTCAACTATCGAGTAGTTTTTCAGTTTTTCCATTTCGCCTCATCTAATGTAATCCTGGATGGTCCAGCAGGCAGCCCCTGACCAGCAGCCTCCATTCACCTCAGGTGAATCCTGGAGCTGACACTGTTGTACTCACATTCGAAAAATCAGTGCATCTGAAAGCTCGTCTCCTGCCCCACCGTGCACGTAGCCAAACACTTAAAATTGTGAACCTCTACAGCCTGAAAAGAGAATCGCAGCATTAATATACTGCTTTCACATCATGTTTCTGATATGGACGTCTACCACCTTGTAATCAAAATTGCTTTCAGTTCAAAGCATCGCATCAAATTTGGGGTTGCCCAAGCACATTCTCTTCCTGAAGAAAAGCATGGGACAATGTTCTTGGACGTTCCTCTAGAAGATCCAGGCAACATCGGGAACACTGCAGATCTGCGACCACATCAAATGCATCATCTCAATTTAAATGAATGCTTTCCCAATTCATCACTATTACATATGCCTGCAGATTACCTCTGAACTGCTGTTCCCCAAAACTCCTTAGTCAGGGAGTGAGTGGTTCATCAGTTAGCTCCCTAGACATGGAGCACTTCAGGTAGCCCTTTAGTAGGAGGTATGCTGACAATCTTTAAGAAAGGCTGTAATCCCACTGAGTGTTTTCCATTGGTGATTGCACATCAGCCAGGACAAGAGGTTCCCAGACTTTTTAAAGGGATGCATCTGTTTTCTGCCAGAGAAAAAACACATTTTTTGTGATTGTCTCATTCTTCTCATTAACGGCTGTCAGATTCAGGGTACTGACATCCATACAGTTGTTGCATAATCTATTTGAAAAGTATCTGCGTGCATTTGCAGTGAGTACTGGGATTAGATCCACAGGCCAGGGAAGTTTCTGTCTGTTTAGTGCACAAGCACTGCTTTACTTCTTTTTCATTTTACACTGTTTTTGTTTGATTTGTTTTACAAAAGTAGTAGCAGTGGAAGAGGTGTCAAAAGCAAGCAGCTTGGCCTGTTCATACATCCTCTTTATGATATGGCTTTATGCTAAGACTTTCTGGTATCTGGAATAGTGTCTGGCTTCCTTTAATATATTGGGAACATCCATCTCTCCTGTATCCCATCCGTTTGGGGTAAGATTTGACATCCGAGAGAAGAGAGTGCTATTTTAACTCATAAGATCAAGAAGTTGATAGCCATGCCTGCTGTATCCTTTATTGCGCTGAGGGCAATGTGATTCTCTGTCCACCTGCAGATACAGAGTCTCTTGGACTTGAAGAATGTCCTCAATCAGAGATGGAGATCCTTGAGGAACTGACCACCAGACTGTGAAACATTATCCAAAGATTGACTAGGGCACACCTCAGAACTAGGACTGGATACTCCATTACATTACTCCATAGTGCATTTTTGCCTATCCTTTCAGCAAATTTCAGTACAAGATGTGGGGATTTCAAAGTACCCATATGAAGAAGTAAACCACACAAAGGCTCATCAAACCATAGGCACAAGTGAGGGGTCTTTGTAGTTCTGTATCATCTGCATATATCAAATGAGAGACTTTGTTCTATAGACAGAAATGCAATGGATAGGTTGCATTGCTTCAAGAACAACAGGATTTTTTAAAAAAGCTTTTCAGGTATTTTGAATTTCCTCGGAAATATCTAGTAACATAGTGGTTGGCAAATGGAAGGAAAGGAGGGAAGAAAAAAGGCTGAAAAGTATTCTGGAAACAAAAGACAAGTTAATCATTCATGTTGTCTACAATTCCTTTGGCTCACAAAAGTCTCAAGACAGACTCTTGCTTGATAGAGAAAAAAAAAATCCCCTACTCTGCTCTACAATGTATGATGGAATCCAGAGTCACAAACTGCCTGGACTTCACAGGCAAAGGGCATGTCCTAAAGTGGTTCATTTCATGTCTCTGACATGCTGCAGGCAGCCTTTCCCCCTAAAGCAAAGAATCTCACAATATCATTTTGTGTAACATTCTTTACATATTTTGACTTACACTCCCAAAGCGCATTTATTTCAATCAGACTGTGCACATGTGGGTTTTGGGGGCCTGTTATGGTTTGGGTTTTTTTAGCTTTTTCCTTAGCTTGATATTCTGCACTCTTCCTGGAGCTGGCCATTTTGATTAGAGATTTTCCTCTGTAATGAAAGCAAACCAAGTACTTTGACTTTGAAAGAGAGAGCGAGCAAAAAGAAGCAGCCAAAACATGTGGTGATTCTTATTTTCCTTGCAAGAGTGACAAAACAGCATATGCAATTCTATACCCCGGATCAGTTAATTTTACCTGAAAAGGCAACTTATCACGTAAGTTAACATTTGCTATGATTATAACCTACATAATGCTAATTTCCTATGTAAAACCCTCATGGTGCCCATATATGTCACTCTCACACTTGGCGTGGGGCAACATAGGTCACTGGTTGTCAGTCTTTGTTTTATTTTACAATACATTCGTGATTCTCTGTACTTGAAGTGGCAAATACATCATGCTTGGTTGGCCGATGCTAGTATGTAATACTCCATGATTACCTTGGCTTCAAACTGAGACAGTAATGCACATTTGTGTTACTCTCCCTTTAATGTAATACAAAGCTGGACATAGCTCAGAAAGAAATCCCTAAAATCCATTACCTATTTATGATCATGTACAAACGGATATTTATCATGTTAAAAGAGAACCATATGTTAAAGTGGAGGCTAGAGCCCAATAAATCTTTTTGGATGAAAACCTTTTTCAAAAAAAGGAATAAAATAATTAACATTTGCTTTTGCCAGTAGAAACATTTGCTCATGAATCTCCTGGGAAGGGAAGGGCATTTAACCTTTTTACATGCCATCCCCTCAGACATCTCTAACCCCCACTGCAAAATAGACAACAAAGATTCCCGACTCCACGCTGCTGATTAAACCCCTTGCAAGAAACATCTGGATGAAATTTTCTTGGCAGTTGATTTGAAAAGTATACAAGAAGCAGAACTAGGGAGCAGCCACAGTTCAGCTGAGTGACACAAAGATGATGCTATGCAAAAGCAGATTTTTCCTTGAACACATTCACTCCGAAATATTAGCTTGAGACCGTGCAAGCAACCTCATTAGTGGAAGAAAAATAAATCCCTCTTCTGCTCTGCATGCCAGTGTAGATTACACAAATGGGCTTTGAAAGAAACCCAATTCAACAATCACATTTTTAAAAATAAAATAAAAAAGGGCTTAAACAGTTTACCTGCCTAATACTTCAATTGTCAGGTAAGAGAGAAGTCATCCATGTCCTTAACTTCCAAAAACATTTCTTAAATTCGTGAAGGATTAAAAAACTTCCAGAGTTTCTGAGAAACTCACCAACAAGCTGGATGTAATGCTTTCCTACTGTCTCACTCAATATAGCCCCAGGCCTAAAGTAGCAAAAGCGACCTATAATTTTCATGGTCTGACATTCAAAACAAAGGATGTCCTGGCCCTCTGCTGCTTGAGCTTAAAGAGCCTGTCCAATGCAGCTCAAAGTATTGTTCCCTTTTCGAAATACAGGCCCTGGAATTCTCAGAGTTTTCCATACGTACAACGCACCTAAACGTGAGAAATTTTCACTGTTGCTATTAAGTGAGTAGCAGCAATGAAAAACCTACACAAACCAAGCCAACTTTACTCTGCAGCTGCTGTGTGGGGACGGGAAAGAAAAAAAAAAAAAAAAAAAAAAAAAAAAAAAAAA
>VZSC01004252.1:586729-623923 GCA_013398225.1 Steatornis caripensis
AAAAAAAAAAAAAAAAAAAAAAAAAAAAAAGAAAAGCAGCAGCAGAGAACAACACCAGAGAGAGTCTGACACAAAGGTGCAGGAGAAAGGAAAGCAGCAGGGAACCTTCTGCCCCACAGCTGCCAGGCTGAGAAAATTCCCGGGGATGGGGTGAGGAACAGGCAGAGACACTCTGGCCTTTTACAGAAGCCAAGGCATAGAGTGGTTCAGATTTATCAGACTGAATTATAATTACTCTGACATATGAAAAATGAAAGCTTCAGCACAGTGCAGGGCCAGCAATCTGTAATTCACTACGGTTGTTGAAAATGTGATGGGGTATGCGAAGGGCTTAGACTTTTCAGTTGGGGCACTGCTCTAAAGAAATACATTATCAGTACGTGCTTAAAATTGCTTGGTAAATATTTTTAAGTGATAAAGAAATTAACACATCGAGACAAAATCTGGTCTAAACATTTTATCTCCAACCCAAACTTCACATTCTAAAGCACGCCTGCTTCTTTTGGCTACACCACTGTGATCCCAATAGATCTAAAGGAGGGGCACCTATTCAAATTAGTACGGCTATCAGTTTCTCACTAAATGAACATATTCACAAACACCTTGTTACATGTGTTTCAATTTACGAGAAACCAGTCTTTGAAATTTAGCAAAAAATCTGGCAGATAATAAAATTTCAGCATGGGACAAGAACAGCCAAATGGAATGCAGACCAGAAATTAAATCACAAAAGTGTAAGCTAAGAAGAAATAAGTTTGGAGCTGTTTTTCTTCTAGCAAGATAAATAAATTATTGTAAATGTTTTGTACCACATTATCCAGCACTACCATTGGAATGGTAATGAATGAATATAAACAGAAAAGAGAAAACAGAAGAGAATCCCAGGTAAAATCCAATATTCATCAGAACAGTGGAAATAAAAAGTGGTCATGTAGGACATCTACATGCGAGGGCCACACCACTTGTCCAGGCAGGAGGTAGTATCAGTGTAGATTTAGGGTAGCCACCTGCCATGTGTGCCATCGTAACTCAAGCAAGTTGATTTCATGGCTAAGAGAAATAATTTAAGACTACTGCATCAAGGGAAAATCTGCGATTTTGTTAAGACCATTTGACGTAACCAGTGTATGCTTGGCAACTTCCAACAGACACCTCCCTCTACACATTTGGTCTGCACCAATAGGGAAGATGAAATAATATTCCGAATCCAGCAATGTGTATGCAACCAACAATTAAACCGAGTAGTAAAAGGCAGGTGACTGGAAAACATGGAACCAAGGCTTACAGTGTATCAAGAAATGTCCTTACACTTAAAAAATTATAATGCACTCCAAAATCCATTTGTTCAGGCAATCCATGTACAACAGAAGGCACTGTTATCCATATGAATTTATCAATTCTGCACAGCAAAAACCTGAGAAGTGCAACTCAATCAGATGCAGCCCGGCCCCTCCCAGTCATTCAGGTTCCTTGAGGACAAATGTTTCCTTTCAGTTCATCAAATTATAAAATCACCACAAGAATTTGTACATTACAGTAGCTGGTTAGAAAGAGCATTCTGGTGGGGGAAGCACACTGCTATTTTCCAGAAAACCTTCGGTGGCATTAAATTACCCTCCCCTATCACTCAGAAGTCACGATGATTTCAAGAAAATGTAATGATGAGACCCTTCCCATTGACCTTTGTAGTTGATCCTTCAGTTGCCACCAGGAGTACTTCCAGCAAAGTTAAATGCTGTGATCAGTCCTTGCTTGTCAAACGTGTAGCCACTTTGTTGTTCTATTGTCTTAGTCTCTAGAATGCAAAGAACGGAAAGGATATGAAAAACAGTCTAGAAAGAATGCTTTTGCCAGAGACAACATAGCTCAGCTAAGAATGCAAAGTTGTGGAAAAAACTCTCGGTTGAGTCAAAATGTCATTCCTTAAATGCAGTGACAGTAATACGTTACACTCAGATTTTCTCTAAACGCACACACCTACCTCTACAACAGAGCTGAGAAATTAATCCTCTACAGAATTAGTCTATGTTACACTATTCTGCACACTTTCCAATTAAATCTGAACTTATTTTCGACGATGCAAACTTTCTAAACATCTAAAACCTTACACTGACTGCGAAGGCAATGTTAGCATTTAAAAAGTTACAAAACTGTTAAACACAAATTAATCTATAGTAACCTTCATCAAACGCCTGGCTGAAAGCTAGATATTGCCTTAATTTGCTCTTTATTTCACACGTTAGATTGTGCAAAACTAGTTCGTACCCTGTTCAAACAGCAGCACATCTCAATAAGAAGGTAATTAATTAGAACTAACAGTAATCTCTCTGAGTAACGCACACTTCCAGGCAAGGGATAATATAAGCACAATATTCTACTCACACTTCTTGGGAAATGTTAATTAGCACAGAGATTTATTCTTTCTGTTGTTACAGATCAGATGCGGTTCCCACATCCCTGCAACAGATAAAATGGCCCCGGAGAAGTGACTCACCTGCAGCATTTCGCCGGTGTTCTGCTAATGTATAGATTTCCTGCAGCTGTTTCTTCTGATCCTCACTCAACGGTGCTGTCAGCGAATGATACCAGGCTGCATCTCGGCTCTGCACCGCTGCCAGAACAGGAATGGATGAAGAGCAATTATCAGGTTACATTGCAAGTTAATTTCAGAAGAACAAAATGAAACATACAAAATCCCTGGTTGGTTTTAAAACAGAATTTGCACTGCAAAACAAGTTCAGTATTCCCATCAGTTTTCCTAGCACAGAATCCCCACTGTAATAGAGGCAATCCATTTTGGGCAACTTAATTACATCCTCTGCTTTCTGAAACAGAAAGTTAACCATGCGGCCATTATTCATGGACAATGATGAAGTCAATCTTCTAATTTAAAACTCGTATCAAAACTAAAAGCAACAGGATTAGTCAAACAGGAAAGTCAAATAGAAAATAATTTCTCCATTATGATTTTAACATCTAGAAAGTGACAAATATTTCTATATATAGGAGCCTTTCTAGTGACCGAGTCCCACTTATTTAGGCTATGATTGAAAAGTTCTGAAAGACAACACGAAGACAATTAATCCCTGTCTATATTTGCTACCATTTGTTTTTTGCAGCACTTGTAAGCCAAAAACACATACCTAAAAGTGCTTGTGTAAAAAACTGGTATTCATCGACACCATTTTCAAGGTCAAGAGGTGTACTGAATCCTTCAAGAGCAGTCTCTTCCAATGCATCTTCATCCCAGTCATCATCATCATCATCTTCGTCCTCTTCCTCTCCACCTCCACCACCGCCACTACCTCCTCCTCCTCCTCCACCATGGTTCTCTTGCATCACCTGGCTCACTTCATTTGTCTCCTCCTCATCACTCTGTATCTCTTCTGCATCAGCATTGAGGTGTTTCGTAAAACAAAGTTTAAAAAGTGTAAGGAAACAATGACTTACAAATTAAGAACAATTAACAAATCTAGGTTTTGGCTGGAAAAGGGACCCTCTGTTACCACCCTTCCTCCAAAATCTTAGAAGAACTGGAAAAATGAAGCTGTTGAAAGGTTTCCTACATGCAAGATCAGTCAAACTTTTGTTTCTAAGCACACCTGGGGAATGTGAAACTGCCATCTTTTTTCTTCTTTCTTTTATGCAGTCATTGCACAATTACAGGATCCGAAAATTTGGAGGAAATTTGTCTTTGACAAAGCATTCTATAACTGTGCTTTTTAAATTACAAACAAATAGAGACTTGCATAGACTTCAAAAATTGATGCAAAACAAAGAGAAAACCAGATGTAGACCAAACATCTGCCTGCCATTCTTCAGAGTGCTCCTTCATTTGAAGAAACTTAAAATAGCATCTTTCCCTTAGCTTTACCTTCGATTCCGCTTATGAAGCAACTATTGCATCATGAATTAAATGCAACTCCAGCTTGCAATTCTAAACACTGCTATTTCTTACTTAAGGAAAAATATTTCTGACTTATAATCAAGATTAAAAAAATCCCCCTCCAATTCCAAACCTTCAGCTCTTCCTGTGTTAACAGTTTCGAAAGAATAAAGATGACCGTATCTGCAATGAGCAGGGACTGAACCACAGGACAGAGATTTTAAAATTACTGTACTGCTTCCATACTGTATTCCTATGCATTGAGAAGAATTCTGTAACTCCATTCATCCAAGATTCACATGTGAAATTTGAGTGCATTACATAATCTGTTTACACCCAATCTAATTTCCAGACCTCAGACCATCTATCTCCTGCTCCAAGTCAAATACAGCCACACATGCAATGCTGTGTAAAATTCACTCCTCACAATTCCCTCCACAAGGTATTCTCTGCTGTTTTTAATCTCCTGACAGACACAGCAGTAAGTGATCTGTCTACTCCAGGAACCTCAGCTGTCTCAAACCCCACTTTGCAAATCACTTTCCATTTGGACATAGAAGACTTGCTAGGATTTCCTTCAAAGTTCAACCAAACCAGTCTTTCAAATAGTTGGGTACTAGCAACAGCTTCATTCCAGGAATCAAGAATATAACCAGTGCAGTCCTGGCAAACTCCTGCTGCCTGTGTGAGAAGACGGAGCACATTCACAATCCAGAAGAGCGGACTTGCAAGTTTTATTGTTACTCTTAAACCAATGCTACCCTTTCACAAAGTGATAGCTGTTATACACTGAAACATTTTGATTACGTTTGGGAGGAAAAATCAATTCCTAAGATGATCTTTCAAGCACCCAGTAAGCTGAGCTATTTTCAGCAGACGAATGAGTCTTAAAAATGAACTGCAATTTCTTACCCCCTTTAAATTAAATCCAGACAAAATCCACAATGTGAAAAGGAGAGATTTTACCATTATCTTCTGCAACGTGTTTTTCATCTTTAGCATGATCCTCATGTTCGGTGAGTTCTCGTGAGGCGCAAACTTGTTTTAAGCCCAGGAAGAGGAGGAGGATTGAAGGGACAATCTGGGCAGCCACAGCATCCACTGCAGGCGGTCGGTTCTGTAATTCCATCAGGATGCTCAGTCCTATTATACACATCTTTCTGTCATGGAGTCTGAAACAACACACACGCGTTAGACAAAAGACAGATTTTCACTGCAAGGATACATAGAGAGCATTAAAGTCCTGGAGCTTGACATGGCAGAAGACAACGTCACAGAATCTGTGTTCAAAGTCTGTGTTTGAAGCTTTATTATTTCTTTTGTCCTGAATGCAGGTTCCCCACTGGAAAGTACTTGTCCAATATGAATTAGATACCTTTCAAGCACCGGTCAAATTTCTGGAACAACTGTTTCTGATTACCAAATGCAAAGTTTGTAATGCAAAATAAATACTATTTAATAATTATGTAGAATATCTTGTCTTTAATAAAGCATTTGATACAGATTATCATCATTAAATGGGATGGAAAATTAATTTGCCTTGGCTTTGATAGCAGTACTGCTGCAAGGATTGAAATTAGCAAAAAGACTATTAGCGAAGAGTAATGATAAGCAGGAATGCACTGAATTGCAGGGTGCACTTATGGAATGCTACAGGGCTAGCTGTATTTAAACACGTTTATTAAAAGTCCATCAGAATGGCTGTATTACTCATCCAATAGCCGACACTAACTTGAGACACACTGCTAACCCCAATGAAAGCAGGGAACTAATTTCATCGTATCGAGAAAAACTGGCAATACACTCAAACAGGGAACTTGCAAATGAGTAGACCTCCAGTAAAACAAAGAAACAAACTAGATAATTTAAGGGAAAGGAAATAATTAAATTAGTAGCAGAAAGATTTTTGTGTGACCATAGCCAGGAAACTACGTAAGGGCCTACGCTCTTAAAAATAAGAATTGATTTTCACTTCCAGGAATAGAAGTTATTTGCAAATAAGACCGGGAAAAAATCCCTAACTGCCTCTACAGACACTCTGTGGTTCTCCTTTACTGAAACACCAGTAGTAACTCTTCTCTAACACTATGGTATTTTGCTATTAAGGGCTCAAGACAAGCTTGTTTTGTTTGAACTACTCAATTTTATGCTGACAGCTTCTGTGCAAGCCATCTGCAGGACAAATAGTTCCAGCAAGAAGTTTCAGCAAGACCTACAGAAACCAAGCAAACCTCCAGAACTCGCAGAAAATGGCCATCCTCCAGACTCTCGGAATATACTTCTGTTACTGAATCAGTTTTACCTTGGAATGAGGAAGATACAAGTCGAGAGAGAAGCAACTTGTAAGATGTGCGCTACAGACTGCAAGCAAGCTTACAGGGGAACAGCCAGCTCAATCCACCGCTTCAAAAATTGCTATAGAAATACAATTTAAAAGTGCTTACAATTTCATTTCCAAAGATCCCATATAATATGCTGCTGAACTATAATATTCCTGAAGTAATACAAGTGATCAAGTATTACAGCTTTCTGAACTTCACATGTGCTTAAACAAGGCTGCGGATCTGGAGGGATTACATTACACCTCCCACGTTGTTAGTCCTGTTAGAGCTTAGTGAAGTGATTCCATCCTCAAGAGCAGTTGACAACAACAATAAATTATGTATGACCATGCATAACATTATGATCACAGAAAACCTTCCAAGAAAAACAAAGTCAGCTAGCATATCAAATGACACGTATTGTCACGTTGTGTTTGGCTGCTCCATTGGTGTTGAAAAATGTACCAAAATTCAAGAAGGCGAAGAGCGTCCTTCCTTCACTGCTAACTGCAATGGAATGGGGCACAAAAGAGGGCATACAAATCAACCAAGGAAACTGAGTCAAGCAACAGGGCCTGCTTTCATGAAAAAAAAAATTAAACCCCTTACTCCTGTCAGTTTGCCTATGTTGAAAATCAGCTCATCACCATTTGCTCTCGTGCCAACACTGTGAAGACCAAAATCCAATCTAAAGATAATGCTACCTATGACGAAGCATAGCTTTTTTGGGAGAGTTGTCCGTACAAGTAGAAAAGAGAAAAACTTTCTCTACATCCTCTCTCTGCCAGCACCTCCATGCAACTTTGACCAAAGCTCTGGGGTCTATGCACAAGACTTCTGGATCTTCACACTGGGAAGCCATGGAATTTTTTCAAGCCCCAAAAGTATAATGAAGCAATTTCGGTGTACGTGCGCCAGAGCAGTTAATGACACTTGGCATTACCTTTTATAACACATTTGAAAAAGCTACTGTTACACAATGCCAATTGGAAAATGCAACACAGTAAAATGTAAAAAAATCTTAGCAATTAGTGGCTTAGCTTCATACTAAATTATCTTTTCTGGACAGCAGACAAAAGTGCAAGAATCAAGCATCGCTGCTTAAAAGGGAGTCATCATTAGGAAGCAGCCCAAATGGCCAAAAAATACAGCATATTTGTCATGCTCCATTTTCAAGCTTCTAAACAGAGAAGCTGTAAGAACGAACACGTCTTCAGAATACACATGTTATTAGAAGGCCCAGCAGGACAGCAGAAATCCAGGCACCATACCATCTTTAGTGAATCTGAGCTACAAGGAAGGTTGTCTCTTCCACCTGCCAGCAGAGACAAACAGCAGGATAAGCATCTTCCTTGCCTGAAGTTCAGCATTCTACTACACCCTAGCTGTATGAAGCACCCACAGGACTGAACAAGCAAAACAGAGTTTTATGTCATTTACATATTCCCATAATGGCAAAGAATGGTTTCAGGACCATTCCTTTGCTATTAAAAGGCTCATTATTTCAGCACCCCTCCGTCTGCATGAGGGAGCCTGGATATGATTCTCCTTGGTGCTTTGCACTTCAAGGTCCATACTTATTTGTTCAGCAGCACACAAGAGTCCTCTCTAACAATCACAGACTCTGCTTGCTCCCTCAATGGTGTACCAATGGAGTGCTAAATATGCAACACATGGCAGTGCAATGTATGACTCCTAGGCAAGTCTATTTTTGACAAGCTGTGTGTGGTCTTCAAAATCTGCAGGACCTTTTCTTGCTAATGCACTTCCTTCCAATACAGGACAAAAAGATCCAAGAACCTTTTGTATTTTAAACCAAGCTGAAAGTATTTCAAAGGGAAATCACTAAGTCTTTCCTTTACTGGTTTGCTGTGCTCCTTTATGTGACGGTCAAGTTGCTTTCTATTACATCAATCCATTTCCTGGATAAACTGGAAATAATTAGCCATTTCCTCCTAGTTGCAAAGTTGGAACCAACCCTGTTTTCCTACATTAGACTGGGATTTTATATACAACTCTGAGAAAACTAGGATTTCTAACTATTTAAACTCCTATCAAACAAGTCCCCCTATTTAGCTTCTAAAAAAATAAAACCACTTATTGAGGGTTTTTTTGGAGCAAGTTAGATTTTCCTTTCACCCTACTTTCACGGAAGAATTGTTAGTATGAGAGTAAGCATACGTCAGACAGAAGTCTCATCCGAATTTCAGCTGTTGGGGAAAAGGTGGAAAGCAGTAAGGAACAAATGTTTCTACAAATGGCTTTTCAGTTTGAAGTTATCATAGAAAATACTTAGAAATAAATACAATATACTGTGGTACACAGGCATTATGGGCACACATCCACAGATATGTAATATCCACAATGGCCTACTGATTTATGCACAGTCTTACAATGAGTTCTGAACTCTTCTTGCCTGCATAATTTTCAATATTGCAGATTTCTAATCAATTTTAAATAGTTTCCATGTTTTTAATAACATGGAAGAACAGTTACTTATCTTACCGTAACTGTTTTTCCCCACCCCTGACGTATTATTCCCATGGATTCCATCACATGCTCAAGAAATACTGCGTTCTTTTGGCAAACACTGTTGGCTGCAGCCTGAGAGCACACAGACATGCACAAGCCTACTGCTGGCAGAGCAGGATCTATGGATACAAAGACTTCACAGGAGCAGAAGAAGGACAGAGGGGTGTGAGATTTATGTGGACAAGGCGTCTTGAAGAGCCACTGTTACCAGTAAGTCACAGATTTCCTGCATGGCTGAGAAAGAAATGGCAGTAAGATTCACCTGGCGCTTCACACCTCGAGATGGATCTGCTTTGATTTTCTCCAGTTTCTCTAGGATCTGTGAGTCTTCCAAATGATTTTAATATAAGCCTAAAACTGCCTCTTGCTGGGAAGCAATCTAACTGTAAACAAAAGCGTCAGTAAATGGTGGTTGGTGAGAAAAAGGACTGTAAAAATCAGGGTGCCCACTGCTGTCTTCAGTGATGAAGACATGAAGTCTGCAGGGGTGCACCCAAGGAAGGGTTTCAAGAAAGCCAGATTTTGTTTGCATTCCTGTCTTTTCCTGTTCAGTTAGGCCTCTGAGTATCTGGCTGCTGTTCAGATGATGACCCTTACTACCCTTACTAAAACAAATGGTCTTCTAGAAGCAGCGCTGTCCTGAAGGAAAGGGAGGTAGTCCCTTGCATCACGTCACATTGCCTGGCAAGCCGTACTACAGCAAAAGCCCTACACCCGGAAGCCACGTACTCAGGAGACAGCACTGAAGGAAGAGTGATTTTTAGATTTAAGAAATATTACAGATATTTATTTCCCTGCTGGTAGCAGCAGATCAGAGAGATACATTTTAATCTTCTGCTGCCACTCAAGTGCAGAGTTTGAGCAGAATCTAGCATGATGATCTCCATGTTTCATTCTCACAGGCTTTGTCAACTTTTGCCCCAGCTCTGAAGAATTTAGTTGAACAGTAGCTGCAGTAGCTGATGCTTTTTGAACAGCAACACAAAAGAACTGAAAGTTAAGCTGTAGCTCACGGGAGTACTGGAAGTTGGAGCCCAGTCAGATCTGCAGCATTTTTCCCCTCTGGAGCCGAGTAGTTTCTCACTAGAATGCTCTAGGATGAACTGTTCACGGCTATAAATCTCTTTCATTTTTTATTTCTTTTAAAAAAGTAATTACAAGTTTACCACCTTCCTACTGTTTCTGTATGCATTCGGCGTTTGCTATGCAGTAGAAAAAATGCTGAATCTTAAGAACTTTCCTTCTAGCCATAAAAAAAATCAGTACATGGAAATCCTAAAAGGTCCTGCTCTTTTCTGAAGTTAGTAGATACATAAATAATTTAGTAATTAACAATAACATTACCACAAGGTGTGGGAGAGGTAGACTTAAAGGTGCCCTTTTTCAGCCATTGGCACTCCAAAAGAAATGAGGGACATTGGGTCCCTTATGCCTTCTTTGTCACCAACTCAAGTAACCCCTCTAATTTATAAGATGTGTATTTATGTTAAGATACAGGACATTCTGTAGACATTTTGTATATACAGCAGGTAGAAGAAGTCAGAATGCTTGTGATAATATGAACTGTCCGGTTACACTGAATCAGAGATTTTTCTCCCCACTTTTTATCTGTTTAATACAGTACTTTTAATTCTTTTTTCTTGAAGGAGAGACTGCTATGGTAATACCTTCAAATACACACGAGTGGGGAATCTGCACAAAGTGTGTACACACCAAAGCAGGCAATTTTTCTTGTATCTCCAAGTTGTTTTCATTCTAGTAAAACAGACAGAATTAACGTGCAGACCTGAAATAAGGTAGTCTGTGCTGCAGTTCTACGAACTACTGCACTTTCATCCTCATCCCACTAAACTGTGTACGTAGGACAGAAGAGGAAGGAAAACAACTTTTACTGCATGTATTTGGTATGTGTTTAAAAATACTACAAATGACATGCTGAGAGCAACGCCCGCATATACCAGTTGGTCATTGATTGACTGGGAGTCACTATTTTATTGCAGTTATTCAGCTTCTGCCAAAGTGCGCACTAGTGCAATGTACACACATGTTCAAGGGAGGTCAGAATGAAGTTTAAGTTCAGGAGTATGCTAAACAGTCAGTACATCAATGGCATAATGACAAATGTGCAAAGTTGATCATGAAAAACTCGCGGGGATTAAAATCAGAGTGTGGGATTCATCAAACAGACTAATGTTTTTTAACATTAAATGGAGCGGTTAAAAATACTTTATAAAATATAGAACAGAAAATATGTATACACTGTGTTTCAGAAAAAAAGTTAACATCTCACTGAAATCCTACTAGTCAGCTCTGAATATTACCCTCAATGCATGCTGGACCATCTCTTGGAGAAGCAGATAGTTTGTGATTAAGGAACTTAAAAGAATTCTGAAATATGATATGTACTGTACCCTTGTATCCTCACAACACAGAAAACTCAGCACGTAGCTCAACAGACCTGAAAAGTTACACGGTCATAGGTCACTTTTACTGGCATCACAGCAATTAGACCTGGTGTGGATTACTGTTATTTAGATTAACCAAGGACTGAGAACTCTTTCATCAACATGACTAGAGATACAAACAGAAGGGAACAAAAAAAATCAAAACCATGGATTTCTAAAAGAAAAAAACACAATACTTGCCCAAGAAAACAGTCTGTGTCATTCATCCACTGGTTTATGAACTGTGCAGTGATGGGCTCAGGATTGTGTGGAAATCTGATGTTCTCTAAGGTGTGCAGAAGTAGGTCAGGGCTGTAGTAGAGTGCAGCTATGGCAACCTGAAGACACATGGTACGAAGCTCACTTGTTTTAACCCCTCTAGTTAACCGCTCCAGAACAGCCTCCACAAAGAGTGGAATACACTGGGCATATAAATATAAAGGAGGAAAAAAAAAAAACCAACAAAAAATCAGGCATTATACATGTGCCAGATGATATAAAAGTTTGAAATACCTTTATCAGAATTATCTCCAGAGTTAACTGAAGTCCAAGTATAACCTAGGAATGCATTCTCTTCAATTCCTAGTATAAAAGCATTTTAAGCCTCTGATTACATGCTTATAAATCTTCCCCAAAACAGCTATTCTCTGAGCTAAAAATTGCCAACGTTATTGTCAGCATGGAGGAGAATATTTGGGGCCATTTGGTGGAATTTGTTCTAGCATGTATAAAACGTTTACAAAAGAACTCAAAGACATACTCATCTTTGAATAAAGATACTCAACAATTTCAGAACTAACAGGAATTAAAAATACCTAAATCTGCAAGAAAAAGAAAAGAAGTTTTTCTTAATAAATGTAAAGTGATGTTAAATTTCTTATAAAAGTTTGAAATGAGTGAGTTTATTCAGATAAAAGCAAGTATGCACAAATTTCTACACAATGAAATACACATCTACATATACTTCAGTGTGCTAGTTTATGCTTTATAATAATTTGGGAAGCATTATGAATGTTTTAGTTTATGAGTATCTGTTCAGTGTGCAACCATTTTAATGCAGAGTTCTGGAGCTCAATTAAGCCTTCCACCACATACTTATTTCCATGCAAATGCATACAATTCACTTCAATCCCTTCCAGATTTCTTTTAAGAATAAAATCTTTCAGGGAACATTTTTATCTTCAATTACTTCAGATTTACATTAGTAAAGTTACATTGGCTTCAGTGAAATTAACTGAAAATATATTACTGAAGTCCATGGATTGCACTGTGGCAACATCAAACATGGTATGTTAAAATAGTTTAGGCTGGGGCATTATGTAAAACATGAGACCAGAATTTAGCCCTTAACAGGAAAAAGACTACTATCTAAAAGTGTGTTCTAAGAAACTCTGGAAAATTGTGATTATGTTTTTCCCTGCAATCACAATCCAGCCACGCTAGAAATTCTTCATTTCAAAATGCGCTAAGTAATTCAAAATATTGAAAAGGACCAAGTTCATACTGCTTGGAGAAGCAACTTTGGTAGTTGGATATGTATAGTTAACCTCTCAGCCATAAAAGTTTTAACGATATGTATTTTGCATCAAAAGCAAGATTCTATCAGGAGAAAGCAAAAAAAGACAATCCTGCACATCATACTATGTCCTTATTATTCAGTCTATATTAATTTTCTGGTCATGCCCTAATGTTGAATATCAAAAAATAAAAGAAAAAAACTCAACCTTACAAACTCTCCTGAGCTCATTTACTTCTTTCTGGATTTCTTCCCATTTCTACACTTTACATTTCCCTCCAGCTCTCTAATTCCAACTGCTTTTCTCAGGAATCACACATGTATCATTGGAAACCAGTAAAAGAGAAACCCTGTTCAGTATGTGTCACCTGGTCAATACCCCGTCCTTTGCACTGAAGAACAATTACTTCTAGGAGTTTGGCTGCGTGGCACTCTGCATCTTCTCCTGCATCTCCTGTTAATACCTAACAAGCGGAATGACAATTTAGTTTAGCAGTATTAATCACTGCAACTTTGAGAACAAGTGCTCCTGTAACTGCATACATCAAAAAACCTCTACGTGTTATACACTTCTATTTATGCTGTATTTTGTGAGGAATTAAGAAGCATATAAAATGAAATCTATAGGACATAAACAAGGATAAGTGGCTAAAGACGAATTTAAAAATTTAGAAGAAATTGCTATAGATCTTTATGAACGTTAGTATTCTTTATATGTCATTGCTTTCCCTTTTTATAACGAAATGTTACTTATAGGAGTCATTGATGTTTTCCACATTCTGTTTGCATTTTTTTACTTCAATTCTAATAGATGCTGGCAGATTAACAGCCTGGCAAAGTGAAGTCCTATCTCTAGGCCAGTTTCTGATTAAAACCAAGATGTATGCAATCACTCTCTATATATGCACATACATGTGAAACTCTCTGTTTCTTCTTAGTACATTTCAACCATACAGGCAGTGTCCACCAAACCTGACAAAGAAGTAGAATTCTCAAACACATTCAATTTCTAGAAGTTTCTTAAAAATAAGCAGGTAGCTAGATGCCTAACACTCTGTAATGCCCAGAATCAGAGAAAGGCTGCAGCGTGATCTCATACTTTATTATACATGAGAGTATCAGCATAAGAGAGAAACATTATAAATGTAGGAAGAACTTCAAATGAGTTTGAACCTTAGCTGACAACGAGAGAATCCAATTGCAAGATACACAACCCAAGGAGATCTGGCTTCATTAATTCCTCTACTTACCAAAATAGCTGTTCACAGAACAGAGTCAAGATGAACAGCAACTTTCTCCCCCACAGATTTGTGCATGTAATTTCTTAAAAAGCATGTCACTTAAAAAGTGTGAAGGTGCTATGCGTACTCAGAACTGAGCCGAGACCAAACTTCGTTTTGTTCTGAAATGAATGGCCACCACCTGGCATGTTCAGGTCACTCCTCTAATCTGATTGTTAAGTACCAGTGATAAGCACAACAGTAAGAATCAGAAGCCTTACCTTTTTACACATAGCATAAATGATTTCTAAATGCTTTGGGTTAGACAGTAAAGTATCCGTGTCAATGGTCACATAATTATGCAAGAGAGGCATCATATCTGCAGAACAGGGAGAGCAAAAGAGAAAAAAATTACAAACTAATCCATGTAAGTGCTAACCAGTGAGGCTGCAGTCCTATAATGGAATTCATTAGCTCAGATGCTTGGATACGGTTGGAAATTCAAACTCTCCAAAAGTCTGATCTAGCAGAATTCTTCATAAAGTGCACCATGTAGGGTGCATTCTCAGAAGAGGAAATAGCCCAGGATTCCATTTTAATTAATTAAATAGTAGTTTCACATCAACTTTGTATATTTCAGCTTTCTTTGAGTTCCGGACCTCCTACAGTAATTGATCACACTGGCAGATTCGAACATGCTTCTCCTACTTAAATCACGGTCAGGGTATGAGTCAAATACATCATCGTTTTAAACCAAGACACTAAATGGAAGCAACCCTTATTAAGGGGGATTTTAGAGATGAACTCCCAAACAGTGGCAACATCAATAGAACAGAAGTGATCATACCTGCAAAGTACTCAAAGCAATCCTGCTGGAAAACTTCATATAGAACACCTAAAAGCTGCCACATTTGAGGTGAAATCATCTGGCATGTCAAGCTGTAAGCCAAGGAGAGAATTTCTTCATAAAACTCTGGAAAAGAGAAATAATTTTAAGTGGCGTGCTTTAAAAAATAAACTTAGCTTGCAAATACCTTGAAATCTGAAACCAAGCCCTGAGCCATGTAACAACTAGAAGACAGCAGTAAGTAACTAAATCAATATGTAGAAAAAATACTAAAAATTGGAAAAGACTCTTTTAGACCAGCCTTATGCTGGCTATAGTTACAACAATATGCATAGTTGTTCATCATAAACACACATCAGAAAAACATATTACCAGCCTGTCAGACACTGCTTCTACATGATTTACTGAAAAATGTTTTTATTTTCCCAATCTTTGGGGTTTTTTTAAAGGCCTTATCACAAAACAGTGTAGCTCTTTAGTGCAGGGTACTGATAAAGCAGGAATTTAATTGCAGACCATGTCCATAAAATACTGATGTAATTGTAGACATTGTCCTTTAAGATAGCTAGCTAGAACTATAATCAGAACTGCACCTTCTGCTTTTGAATCTGACCTCCAGAACACAATAACCAGCCTGACTAATGTACAAGAGGAGATCGGGAGAAACAAATCATAAATGAAAATTAATGTCTTTTTTTCTTTAAAGACGCGTACACACAAAAAAGAAGTAAGTACCGTTCACAACGATAGTATTGTTTGCAATAACTAATTTAAGAATTTTTTACATAAAAACATGTAATGTTTTTCTAAAAATTATCTCTAAAACATACCTATAACGTGTTTCTGCAAAACGAGGCCAATGATTTGTAAACAAATGCTCTCAAGCTGTTGAGTTATCTGAAATAAAAACCCAAAGCAGTTTATTTAAAAACTTCGAAATACAGTAGTCTAATCAATGTATCTGACTAATTCAGTTTGAGAAGTTCTTCAAAGCAAAAAGGCTTTTATCAATTTTAAAATTCTGCATTAACGATCACATATTATGAAATAAGGTCCCACTAATGTAAGCACTCAAATTTTCAATAAATAGTATTGCTTTAAAACTTGTCACTTGAATTTTTTCTTTATTTTAGAAAAATCTTATTTTAGGGTTATTCTACAGATCCCATCAAAAACTCTATCTGTTGTCCTGTCTGGATATAAAGTAACACTGTACTTACAAGTGCTTGAGGTAAACCCAAATCTTTGGGTTTGAGATGAGATAAATTTGAGATGAGATAAATCCAAAATCTTTGAAGTAGAGTGGGTTAAAAGGAAGAAAGGAAGAGATGCTTTTGCCTAAGGTCGACGAAGAACTTCCCAGAGTAGGCTGAGCAAGAGGAACACACGCAGAAATTGGGAGCGTACAATTGTGTTGAAGTCAGGATTCAGCCTTGCCATGTTGGACAGAGAGACTACTTATGAATTAAACTAAATTATAAATAGAACTATATGGTGGCATTGTAAGTATAATTAAAACCAGCAAATACAGACATTTCATGTCACAGGTCATTCATTACAGACATAATCTTGTAGGATGTAGGGCTTTCTGGGCCTTTTCTACAAAAGGGGTTAAGTATGTGACCACCAATTCATCCACTTACCTTTAGACACTTGATTCAAAAGTTATCATCCCCTAAACTCTCTTCACACTTAATGGTGAAAAGCATTTCTAAGGAGTTTTCAGCCTCATATATCATTTCCACATAATTTCTATCACTTCTAAAATTATTTAAGATCCTGACATGAACAGCACTCTGCACAATATTGTAGTTTGTGCTTTACACACAGAAAAACAAGCTGCAAAGTTTATACCAAAAATATCCCAACTCCAAAGGTTTTTCTAGGCTAAAACTTGAAGATGCACTTCAGACTATCATTCCTGATGCTCCGCTTAGCTACCAGATTTCATTTTAGCTTTCAAAAGATGCAAGGCGTTCATGTAAAGAAATGAAAGATGTTTTAAAATCCCAAGGAACACAATGGTCTTACAATAAAATAATTAGCATTTTAATTAATGTATTTTTAAAATTAAAAGTCTCATAAAAAGATTTCACAGTTGCAATGAAACATTCTCATCGTAAATCAAGGAAACAAAACAATCTAGGACAAAGCACTTTTATGCCAACTACGCTTAAAGGTACTGACTGACTTTGCCTCTCTGGTCAGTCACTGAACTCCTTTCTACCTCAGTCCGTCCAGGTGCTATGAGCAGAAAGAATCGCTTTCTTCCCTGAATATGTGAAATGTAGACTCACGTTGCACATACTGGGAGATCAGTTCCTAGGAATTCTATCCAAGAAATTGCTGGACAAGCAACAAAATATGGATCACCATTGTAAAAAATTAGCCTTACGCAAAATATTTCTCCCTAAAATCTATTTTAACAATCTGTAATATAATTATCCAATGAAGTGATTACCAGAATAGGGGCTAAAGATTTCACCCTCAGGATACAAATTCCTCTTGAAGTTGAGAGCTAAACAATTAAGAAATCACAAAAGCAAACTGGGCTTTAATTCAAATTTCTCAGAGATCACTTGGTACTAATTCACCATCCTGCTATAGAAAATGCACATTCATGTCAACTCAAGTGATGCAACATACATTAAGTTACTTGTTGTCATGAATGAAAGGCATGAGGGAACATCAGGAGAACAGATGTATAAACGAAAATCTCACCTCCTTGTGATCTTCCACAACTGTCAGGATAGTGTCAATTGTGTGCAAGATGCCCATGGCCATAACCGTTTTGTCCTCTACTTCCTCATATTCCTCACTCTGAAGTACTTTACCAAATATTTCAGCCTATGAAGAAAACCAACCAATGTGACATTCAAAAGCAAACTCACATTTCTCATTTGTCATGCAAAACCAAGACAGCTAATGCAACAGCAGCAATGCCCTATCTGTAAGAGCTGTCAGCACTGAAAAATATTCTCCTTACTTTTGAAAGGAGAATACAGAAAATTTAAAACTCTTTTTTTGAGCTTTCTATGCTAAGTCATTTGAAATGTTAAATAGTTAGAGCTTGGCTCATTAAAACCAGTCACAAAATTCAGTATCTTTGAAAAACTTATAGGTTTTAAAGCTGCTTCATGCAGAAAAAAAAATATCGTGAATACTATAGGTGGACCTTTATAAAGATTACTTTAAACAGTGTGCACTTCAAACAAAGTTCATTAAATGTTTACCAAACTAGGTACCTGTTTCTGACTGGATTGTTATTTTACTATTGTCTCTTACCAGGTGTTGAGTCATATCGACAGCGATAGTAGCTACTTCCTGACTGTACTCACAGATCATCTTCTGGATTACATTTGTAAGATCATCATTTTCCGTCTCTCTAACAATGTGCAAGAGCTCTTGCATAACTGGCCTTACATAAGGCTTCACATATTCCTTGGCTAAAAGAACAATTGAAATTAGGTGAAATCAACTATCCATAAACACAAACACACAGTATCTCAGCACTACTAGGTAACTGACTACTCTTGAACAAAGTCATTTTTAAAAATTTAATTCACAAAAAAAAGGCCAAAAAACCTACCCAAGGCACTTTTACAGCCCATAACAAGTAGACCAGCAAAGTAAATTAATCGTACATTTACCACATTCAATACTGAAACGCCATCTACAACAAAAATCTACTGTTTTGGGGGAATACATGCCCTCATACATAGGCAGCTTTCGTTCTTAAACATACACACCACTTCACTTCACTAAAGCAAAACAAAGACAGGTGCTATTTACTTTATTAAAAGAAATATGTTGATTCTAACATCTTTTGTGCAGAGACCTGCTGTAAAAACTTGAAGTCAGAATTCTGGGATGTACACAGTAACTAATGAGCAAGTGAAGCTGTCTAGACATGATGAAATGTTCTGAAATCTATGTCTTTAAATGGTAGAAATGTTTAGATAAATCTGCACCAACCTCCTCATCTCTAAAAAAAAGATAAAATAATCAGCGTATACAACTGATGAATCACTGTAGCATACCTTGCTCTTGGTTGCTTATTAATGTCTGAAGAGCTATGGCTGCTTCTACTTTGACAGGCATTTCCTTATCATCAATCAGGCTCTTCTTTGCCAGCTCAACTGCATTCCTCAAGTTTAGCTCATTGTGAAATTTCAAAGCACTGAATGAATGAAGTACCCAACAGGACTGTATGACAAAAAGAAGAGCAAGTTAAGGGACTATTACAATTTTTAGCATTCTTCAACTGATTAAAAAACAATGCTAACTCTCCGTTTGCATGTATTAATTTTTTTTCTTAATTATGGTGTATTCATACAGTAAATGCAACACAGTTTTTGCACTCAAGCAGTTCTTTATTTTCCTTTCCCAAATTCCAATAAATTCAGTATGCACATAATTGGCATTCATAGTTTTGGTCCTTCTGAGGGAAAAAAAACAGAACAGAAATTAAAGAAAATTAACTGCTTGGTTACAAGTGATATGGGCACTCCAGCTACACTCAAACTGACATTATCTACTTGTGGATATCCTACCTATTCTTCACAACCACCCAACCACTCTAGTGATTGAGATATGCTAATGAAAAATGGTCACAAAAGGGCCACAACCACTGCTCAAATTCTCCCGTCTGATTGAAGAGGTAAACAATAATATGACATAGACTTGCCATCAATTCATTTAACTGACATTTTTGTTTAAAAAATGCTGAAAAAATACTGTATAAAGTCATTATTTGAAATTTTACTGTGTATTTGCTTTATTCTTTCATTAACATTTAGAACAAAGTCAAACTGCAAAGGAAAGGATCATAACAAATACTAAAATTGATATCACTGGTGAACTTACTCTAGCTCTGAGGTACCCCAGGTTAGACATGAACAATGGAAATACGTGATTCTGTAACATCAGCTCCATTTGATCCTTGAAGACACTCTTCTGTTGGGAGTAAATAAAAATTAATTTTAGACATGGTTCATTTTACATACTTCATTCTAGCCAGTAATACATTTCAACTATCATCCACAGGAAAAACAATGATACGATTTGTCTATGTAATAAACATATGCTCTCACAAAGAGATCTGGATCTCATACCTTGAACAGAACAAACCTCATCAGCATAGCAAGTTCAAAGCCAGATAAGTGAAAGAACTGTACATATGATATTCAACTCTACATTACTCATTACAGTACTGTAAACTGGAATTTTTACTGTCTTTAAGGCAATTGATTCCAGCTGCTTTTCCTTAAAATTTAATTAGGATCAATAACCTAGTACCTCCATTCCTCCTACAAAGG
The DNA here is from genome assembly GCA_013398225.1 of Steatornis caripensis. Taxonomy (NCBI): domain Eukaryota; kingdom Metazoa; phylum Chordata; class Aves; order Caprimulgiformes; family Steatornithidae; genus Steatornis; species Steatornis caripensis. The sequence continues at coordinate 606,814 of VZSC01004252.1, forward strand.
AGTACATACATACCTGAAGATAAATATAAGCTTAGTATGAAACAGATCTGAGTTTCAAATGACCTAATGTTACTATAAGCATCAAAATGAGTTATTTTAGGCACCACAGCAATAATTCACTTTTTTTGTGTGTTGATTAAAGCACTAAGGCAATTCCTTTGTAATAGAAATCTCCTTGGCTGGAGAAGGATATTCAGTGAAAATCATCCTTCATTATTACAACCTTGACAAATCTCAAGATATTCACAGGAAGTCAGGAAGACCAGCATGGAGACCTGGGACTTTCCTAGCACCTACAGCCTCAGGATACTAGAAACGATATAAGCCGGGGACTGTGTTACCATCTAAAGGAAGGATTCAGTGGCTAAGATAGGAAGAGGGTGAAAAGGGACATCCAATACAAAATGTATCTTAGGTGATCACGCATCTACTTCATCAATGCAGGTATCATTCTTCCCCCACTGATTCCCCAGCCTTCAGAGAAGCAGATGAAGAACTGAGCAGAGAAAAAACACAGAGCAGCAAAAAGAATTTTCCCTTGTGCACACACATCAGAGATTCGTGTGCATTAAACTGGAGCCACTGTGGAGAGCCACGTGGCTAAGGCAGGGCCATTGTGTCTACGAACTCCTTACAGTCTGTATCTCAGTCAGCTCACCAGCCAGAAAGCACTTACAAATCGGGTATTTTACGCAGAAGCAATTCACGGAATTTTTCAATCTGCCAAATCCCAAACACAAGAAATACAGAGTCAAGAGGAGTCTGCGGTGTTTGGGGATTATTACTCTTTCATAAAGTACATTATAACCTCATGCTTCAAGACTGAAAATTTCAAATAGGAGCAGTATACTGGAATAAACGCTTTTTTTTTCCTCAGGACAGAGATAAATGGGTTTAGAAACCCACAGTCACTATCACAGGCTCCTCGCAACATGAACAATGTCTTCCTATTTCACTGTTGTACTCCAGCATGAGGGAGGGCATTTACAATCCAATGTAATCTACAAAAATTCTACACAAGTTACTGATGTTTCAGGATTTCAAATGAGATCATGGATCGGTACATTGGTAAAAAATAGATGGTAAATGTTGGTAAGTTGTTGCTTGTAACACGAATACACATCCTGCACAGAGAGACAACCCACACAAAATAAAATAAATTACTTCTAAAAGGAAGCCTCCAGCACAAGGCCGCCATTCTCATGCTAAAAGTGATAACTTTTTGGCAGTTACTTTTGACACGGAGAGAAGGCATACTTTGGACTCCACCATCTCCAAAAGCATAAGGGAAACTGTAATCACTATTACATTAGAGAGCAACAGTGTGGATTAAATGGGTATTCAAATTTCAGAAAAATACTCAAAATTCTGAAGATACTGTCTATAAAAATCAGAAGAAGGATAGAAATTCTGTACTTTTTCCAGTTATTTTCAAAACTCCCAACTGGCTGATGAAATAAGACTTAAAGCCACACACTGCAGGGCAAGAAAGCTGGAAAGCTAGACAAAACATTCCTGCAACATGTTAAGCAAACATTTTTTTGAACCAGAAGCAGCCCACAATAATGCAGGCTGTTGGGGAGGTCTGCTAAAGAATCATAGGCAATGTTCTTGGTGGAATGCATGTTTGCTTTTTTAACACCCTTTCATTTTACTAGTAAAGCAGGATAGGACCAAGGGACTGTTCTGTAGCAAACAAACAGAGCTTTGGAGAAACTTGAGAAGAAAAATCTGTGCATAAAATAGGAATATAAAAACCAGGAAAGAATGTTCATATTTTTAAAGAAATAAACCCTCAGATTCTTATTGCTCAGTGCAATCTGTCTGCAGACTTTATATATATGGCTAAGGGCTAGCCATAGTTTATAAGCTAAGACTTTTTTATTGGAAATGGCAGTTGATAATAAGAATTACAAATCTTTTTCACCTCTTTACCCAATTACCTTCAGTAAAATATCTGCTAGGGATCCTACAACATGCAAAGCTCCATCTTTTTTCCTTGGATCAATGTTTGGCTCTGTCAGAATCTGGTAGCAATATGCCATCATTTTTGGTAATACCTATGCAAAACAGAAAACACACAATCTCCTTTTGTCAAATTACTTTGATAAAATTCATATGACATTTATTTAGAAATTTTATCTTGGCCAAAGCAACCGTGAGATAATATGTGTAGCATCTTTCCATAGTTAAAATTTATAAGGTTCTTTTTCCACCTTTTCAGCCAAACTTGTCAAAATTAAATTAATCTCCCCAATATTTCACATTAGTAATAGTAAATAATGTATTTTTGTTGTTGTCTTGAGGCAAATAAAAAAAACAGTAATGAAAAGGAAAGAGGCTCAAACAGTACCTTATCCATTTTTTTCCCTTAACTCCTCTTCTGGCTTATTTCACAGATACAAAAACACATACATGTGTGTACATATATGTATGAACACACATATATTCAAGAACAGCTTGGACTAAAACCTCATAAACTTACTTTAATCTATTGATTTTGGCAGTAACTTCTAAATTTGACTAGACTTAGGAAGGCTTCTTGGCAAAACCAATTGTTTACTGTCATTTCCACACCCATTATGTGCTTTTCAGATATTACAACATTTGATCATCTCAGTACAAATTATGAAAATGACAAGGTCAGTGGGCAAGGACTGTTTTGACAATAAAGAAGTAGAAAGGTTACAGGCTATTTGACTTGATGTAAAGACTATGCTCTTCTGTGAAAATCCATCTGGAAGCACAGCTCCGTGTTTACTGGATGTTAAAGTGCTCCCCAGAAAAAAGTTTGCAGTTTTAGCAAACTGGCATATGCTTTCCTGGGCCTGGCCAGGTACTTTTAAACAGATCACTGTAAATACAGAAAGATCTACAGAAAAATTATGTCCTCATTTAAACCGCAGCTGTATGAAATTGTTTTCACTCTTGCTAATTTCATTGCTGTCAACAGGATTTTAAATATCATCAGTGAAAATTAACGAGGATCAGGTTCACTTTTCCCCCTCCTACAGTTTGGGAAGCTCAGAACAGCCATGACAGACGCTGTTTGTAAACTTGGGAAAATACCAGCACATCTATTCCAACTCAGTTTTTTATCCAGCAGGTTAATTTTAAAGCTGCAAGAGGAATCCACTTGTTTATTTATTTACATATACACACGTATTTTAATTCTCCCAAAACTGACAGCACTCAGCCAGGAAAGCGTTTGACTTTATCTTAGCAAGTAGATTTCACAAGACTAGCTTCCTGTAGCATCTTCAAATTTAAAGGAAAATGGCACTATAAAGGAAACTTCAAATAATTAAAAATCACTAGTTTCATACCTCTTTTCTCTTCTTCGCAGCAGTATAAAGGAGATTCTGTGCTGCTGTTGTAGTGGATGCATAATCCTCAAATACATCTAACAAATTTAAGAAATAACAAAAAATCCTTTTCTGAATGACATAATAATAACATTTTTATAAACCATCTGTTTGTGGGATATGACAAAATCAGGGTGAATACGTAACTTCAGAACTATTGATATGGTTGTCTTCACTTCATGGTTAAAGAGTAAGACCCAACCTTATGTCACATAGCTTATGCAAGCAATTAATTCTTGCCTTCCAAATCTACTGACCATTCATCATTCCCTTTACTAGGAACGCGTTATTTAGTCATTAATTCTTTTGAGAACATGAATTTAAGGGATGAAAAATCCTACCTTTTTTTTAATTAAAACCGCTATAGGAAGAACAATACATTCCAGTACCATCTGTATACCATATGTACACATTTGTGGCTTGATTTTATTAAAACCTCATGGGAAACCTTTTGTATGTAAAAACTACTTGGATCTGGGGTAGTTTCAAATCTGCTGAAAGTTGAAGCTTTTTAGCTTCATTCATTCATTACAAGTAAACCTCCTCTAATCCTATTGAAAATATAATTTATACCTTGAAAAAAAAAACTGTGCTGCCAAACATGTTCTAATCCAAACATCCCTGCACAAATTGAATTAAATAAAGAGATCAAAAAAGGTAATCTTAAAGTGTTGTTAAAATTACACACTAACTTTTCCTGAGAACTTGGAAGACAAAACATGATTAAGAAATACAACCAGACTACTGGAATTCTTGTTCCAAACCCAAATGTGCCTCACTAAACTTCAATCTAATGTACTTTCATGCTTAGTTTTTTTACTTTCTACAATACAATTCAACTCTGTATTTAAGTGTCTCAGCTACATATAAAAATAAGATTCATTACTTACACAGAAAGAACTGAATTCACATACCCAAAATCAGCAACATATTTGTACCCCAGTGATCAACACTGTACCACGATTAATTTTTTGCATAACAACTTTCCAAGTTTTTTTAATTATTCTATGAACATTTAAATTCTGTTTTCACATATGCTAATCCCAAATCAACTAATTAAAAATTCCCAAACGGTAACATAATTCTGTGGTGCATGGCTTACAAGACTTTCCCAACTAAAACTGCTTTATTTTTAAAGTATCCTTCTCTTTTTCAATGACATGACTCTCTTAATGAAAGTAATTATTCATCATATGGCCTGATGTGATATTCCCAAGATTTTGCACTGAGTCTTCTGAAAGAATACGTATATCTAATTATCTTAAAATTTAGTAACAATAATTGGCAAAAAAATGCTGAAGTCATTAACAATTTTGATAGGGAAAGAGCAAGTCGGGCCTCTTCTGGTCAAAGTGAGAGCTGCAAGAGCTTCCAGACAGCTGGCACATCCACAGTTCCAGATTCTGAAACTGGCATTAAGAAGTGAGCAAGCCAATCTATTTGGGCTGCACTGAGCACATGTGAAGCAGAAAAAATGTTAAGAGAATCATTTAGTTTAAAGCTACCAGCCAAACGGCCAAAACTCACTTGATCTGCCTTCTTCTTTCAACTACATATTGGTAACATTTAAGAAACAAATTTTCTTCTTCCTATTGTTCAGGACACTGGTGAAGACAGAGACATTACAGTGGCCATGCTGTTAATTGGGACTATAGTGTACAGGTATGACAAAAGCAAAAAATAAATGCTAAACACAATCACTTACCAAATTTCATGCGGATATATTCATATGGATCCTCTTGCCAGAGCTCTTCATCCTCATCTTTGTAGCACATCAGAGAGAATATCACTTCTTCTGTTATACTCTAATATTAGAGAAGTCAACAACACATAAGTACACATAAAATCAAATTCCAGTACAGCTTCCCTCCACTACGCACTAATTTACCAGACCTACTTTTCTGAAGAGTAAAATTCTTTTAACCAGTGCTCTTTTATTTTGTCTAACAGAAATAAACGTACTTCCCTTTTGCAACAGTCCCAGACAGCGGTAATTATATAATCTATCTTTATAACAATACAGTACCACACACAAAGTATACTTCAGGACATAGTATATGAACAGTAGAACATACCATTCTGAGAAGGATCTCATCAATGCAATGCTTAACATGAAAATGGATTTCAGAGTCCTTCCTCTTAACAGTCATAAGATTAACTAACTACAACAGGGGAGCTTATGACATGAAAAAATAAAAGCAGGAAAAATCACTTTTCACTTGGTGTTAGTTCACTTATGAAAAACAAGTCCTTAAAAGAAAGTTCAGCTCCTCATAGTTTATGTTCTCTTCACCCACTATCTCTGCACTACAATCAATTATGAATTTCCAAATCTATAGACAATTCTGAACATTAGCAACTACTAAAAGCCAGAACATTATGACTGTCTGGCAGACTTCAAAAATAAAAATAAAGAACTTATGGAACAGAACCTTTAACTGAGTTAACAATATCTGTAATAAAAGGTACTCATAATACTGAAAAAAACATCCACGTTTGTGTAGAAATTCTATTTTTTGACCAGATCGATTGCTGCATGGATGATTCATGAAACCTTCTTTAAAACTGCAAAACTGGTGGGGTTTTGGGGGGTTCTTCTAATCACTCTGATGACATGCAGTGTTTATGACTGGGTTTTATGCACTGACCTGTATGTGTGGCTTCATTTGCTTCCATGTGACAGAGTGAATAACACCTTGGTTCAGATAATTTAATGTTTGCTGAAGAACACGTGGCGCAACATAGTCTTTTTGCCTGTATTGGTCTAAGATTCTTAAGAGAACCTAAAGAAATGACAAATTGGTATTTTTAAATAAAGACTGAAAACTCTCTCTCATGCATAGACATGCAGTGTGCCTCCTCAGTGAACGTACATGGACAGATGATTAATCAGTTTTACAGCAGAGGTTCTAGTGTTAGTAACCACTGTAATATCTTTGATCCAAAACTCAGAAGTCTTATAAATATTAAGGATCTACTCCTGCAAGCATTTACGTACAGGTCTTCCTTTACTATTAGACCACCACGTGATCATTTGCAATTGTAAACCGAAGATATACTTCAATAGTCACAGGCTCACAGTTTACACAGGCCTCAGCAAAATTTGGAATAGATAAGGAAAAGGCACCATGAGATTTTCAAACTAGTTGGCTTCTAAATGTTACTGGTGTCTGTGTTCATTTTTTAAGGACGGGCCCCTAAAGAAGACAAATTACTTTGGAAGAACAGTGATAAAAATAGAAATACTAAACTAGAAGAGAAAAATAGGTTAGCACCTAAATGTGTGAATCAAAAGAGATGTAAAACCATCAGATGGTATCACCTAGCAGCCTATCACAAACTATCACACAAAGCTTTCTTAATATAAAGGCTTGGTCTACTTAGTAAAACCTACAGTACAAAGCCATTAATCTGCACTAATGGCAGATGAACTATTAAGTGTTACTAAGTGTAAAGTATTGGCATGTACATGAATAACAATAAAAATCAAAGGCAATGCATAACAAAATATTGAGTCGTATTTTTCAGAAGGACAATTCTGCTTCATAATTCTTCACAACATCATAATAAATCTTATTTTGAACATAACTCCTTCATTAGGAGTACTAAGTCTGATTTTAAGTCATTTACACGATACGCTCCTTGGACAAGAATTGTCTGTATCTCACACAGACTCTAGCACGATGTTAGCACTTCACAACTGATGAGTAAGTAATGAAGGCTAAGTAAGGTAATACAATGGAATTCTTACCACTTCTGCAAGGAAACATGACAAATCAGCATTTAAAGCCAGAAATGGAAGAAATATGCAGATTGCCCAGTCCATTTATCTTGAAAGCTAAGCTGCTCCCTCTGCTACACAGCCTCATCTCTTAACATACAAACTTTACGTATTTCAAATTACAACTGCCCATGGGAGTCTGTTTTTTCATTCAGGGGTTAAACGTTGCAAGGAGTTTAGAACAAGTATTAGACTGTTTCCCTTTTCATTTAATGCTTACCGCCTTACTGCAACCGTTCCTCTCCTTAGTTCTTAACATTTACATATTTACATAGAATTAATACGCTGATGGATAAACTATTTTGTTGTCAAACTGGATGGAGGAAAGTAATTTTGTTTTGCAGACAATCCCAGTATTTTGAAATGTAGTTTAAATTTGATTTGAAGTGACAACAACAGCCTGGCACCCTGCATCAGACCCTGGAAATTTAAACTGTTAAGAAGCCTGCAGATGCCATGTCAAGGATATTTCATCTGGCAGCATGCTGAGCAGCCACATATTCTGGAAATACACATTATCCAAACACTTGTCACTTGAAAAACAGTATTCCCAGGTGTTTTTCAAGGTTTACAGACCAAAGGGAATGAAGAGCAGGAAAATGTACTGCATTCTCCTGACTTCTTAGGAGCCTGTTTGGAATACATAACCCAAAAGCCTGGACACCCAAAAGCTTTAGCTGAGCCAAAAGCCTGGGAACTACTGCTCCTAGTCATCTAGTATAGGGCACGCTGAATGAGAAACAGGAGGAGCAATACATTTGTTTAGCCAGAACGATCTAACTCAGAAACAAATGAACTGTACTTACCTGTTGTATGCCCACAGCATAGGTTTTTAAGAAAAACTCTGAGAACTCAAAGTATTCTTTAGTTACATTTCCAGGACTTCCATACCTTTAAAAAGAGGAAGACAGAGATATTTACATTGCGAGAAGTCTACTGTGTCAGAAAAACACAGTACTTCCTAAAACACAAAGGACCCTGAGTAGTCTTCCATCCCTAAAGGAATCCTTTCCGAAAGGTCCCTTCTAAGCCCTTATTTCCCATGTAATGCCCCACTTCCCTTTTCCTTTCTTACATTATCGTAAGGTACAATACGATAGTCAAGTAAATATAGCCAGCTTTTTGTCACAACCTCTGCAACTTCCATGTTGTGATTTCTTTTCAGATCTTCCTCTGCCTTGATATTTGAGAATATGAGCACTTGTAGCTGGATGCAGTTAAAAAAAAAGAAAAAATTTCCTGTGGGGCTAGTTTCTTGCCATCTTAGAGGGCCAAATCACTTCACTGGGAGCTCAGACCAGTGGCTGTGCCAATGCCAGGCACAGAACAGCTGCAGCAATACCTTTTTGGTGACCATGAGCTGTTAAATGGACTAAACCGTCTTGTCTAATTCCACCTCAAGTAACGTTACAGATTTGTAACCCGAATTTAGTTTTTAATCAGTTTGTCAGTTTGTTACCGTTCAAAAAGACGAGCTACAATATGCAATGCCCACTTCTTGCATTTCCACCACACCAGCTCTGGTCTATCATCTTCATCAATTTGCAAAGTCTCCTATAAACAAACGCATTTATTTTAAATTAGCTGTGCATACTGTTGAGAGAAATGATGCTTTAAACATTCCTTGTTGAGTAAACTAATACAAATGCACAGCGTTGACTAAAGCTTTGTTTCTGTTAACAGTTACACGTAACATTCAGGAACTTTCAAGTATCTTAATTAGTCAATACAAGTGTATATGTGCAATACCTGTATAATGTCTGTAGGGTAATTTTCAAAATTATGCATATTTAAAACACAGAAACTCTCATATATAATTGAATACAACACAGTGGCATGCACTCTGGCTTAAAAATTAAGTATGATACTAACTCGTCCAAATATATACACCTTAACCATATACTAACGCAAAAACTACCGAAAGAATGCTAAGGTTGTGAAATAAATTTGTAAAAAACTTAGGAAATGCTAGTTAATGTTGCACACACACGAACAAGAATTCAGTTCTTCAATAAATACAAAAGATGGATGAAAGAAAAAGAGGAACGGGGACAAATGAACGGTTTGTGATGAAGGTTTGCTTCTTTTTGAGAGAAACTGGCTAAAATATTTGGAAACTTCCAAAATATCCCAGATTGGAGTTTACATGGTGTCACTACTTCAGACAATGAGATTCTGACAGTTCACATGATCTTCCTGCTTTTCTGTCAGAAACGCCACTTATTCCAAATATAAGAATCTTAAATAGATGACATCTTAAAAAAAGGACACTTCAAAAATCTTCATACTGACTGTTCCACAAATGCCAAGACTCAAGTATCAGAGCTCTTTACAAAACTAAAACTTACCGGAGGTACATTTCTATCAATGATAGTACGGAAGATCTCCATCCACTGAGTCATAGTCTGGTTATTCACCAACTGAAGTGGCAGTGCATACTGAAATAAGAAAAAAACCCACAGTTACGAAATACTTATTTTCTCTTCAAAAGGTAGAATATTTTTCTACAGTAGTTACATTCTGAGGAAGATGAGGTTTTAAATAAAATTAAAACTAATTAGGTCAGATATCAATACTACTCCAATTGCATCCTTCTTGGTACAATTTACAGCTGAATTTCTGAGCAAACACTATTTGAGGAATGTTTCTTTGTCTGAGAACTTGCTAACTCTCTTTGTTTCTTCCTCTTCTTCACATTAGCCCTGCTAACTTTCAGGGACCGCAGCAGTGTCTATATTACAGGGTCTGGGTACACTAACAGCATTTTAGTAAGTGAAATGTACTTCTAATTACTATCTAACTACTATCTAGTAAACCTTACTTCTCTACAAAATCCAAAACAAAGTAACAATGTTCAGGCAAGCTACTGAAAAGTAAAATAGGATCTCGGGATCTTTTTAATCCTTCCTCCATCTAATAAGAAACTATTTCAGCTTTTTAACCCTCAGTAAGAATGTTCAGGCTGCCCTTCGTGTAGGATCTTGTTTTGTTTCTCATTCTCTGAAAGTACTTCCTCACCAAACTCATCCCTGTAAAAGCCAAACTCATCTCTGTAAAATGCATGTGCCTCAATAAGTAATTTCTGCCAGAACTTCAGAAGATAATGAGAAATGACACCTACTGAAGTGCACTATTTGACAATTATACTACAATTTCCACTACTGACACTTTCAGAGGCCAAGTAGCACAGTCTAGATATCCATACAGTTTATATCAGGCTATGTGTGACTTGATAAAAATACGAACATTTCTTCAATAAGCTTATAGGTAGGATGTGCAGAGGTACCTACATTCATTAAAAACTTAATCTAGTGGATTGTGTGACCCCAGTTTTTAAGCAGAAAAATCTATAAAGATCACATTCTTTTAAAAGCTTTTTATTGCATATGACTTCTCCCATCCAAATTGGTATTCTTATTCAATCACACCCATGAGTGTACTGAAGGGGGTTGTTGCGCCCACCAAAGCAAAAGTTTTGGTTTTCCTCTATACAGATGCCAACCTGAACAAGAGCATAGAAGATTTTTAAGATTTGTTTCTGAAGCAGTACAGAGTAATGGGAGTTATCAGGTAGAAGCTGGATCATCTGCTGCTGAATCCGAGGCAAAAATATTTGCATTGCTGCTATGAGAGGATCTCGCTCCTCTGCTTTTTTGTATCTGCAAAGGAAACAAAAATGTTGGTCCAGGATCTAGACACTGGAGATTCTAATGCCTACTCCCCACCAGCAATTTAATTTCTGTACCTTAAGAAAAATAAATAAATATCCAGCACTCACTTGTTCACTCTCCCCTCCTCTAGCCCCCATCTCAACAATTTGTGCAAATTAGCTAACATATAAATAGAGAAATTAAAACCAACAAATGTTACCTTATATAAATGCAGCTATTGGGAGGAAGAACTAAGGTTCTTTACTAATGAATTGTCAGCTCACAGGAGTAGGGACTTGAATTTCTCTGACGTTTGTACCAACGCCAAATTCAAGCTAGGTGCTGAACAAATAGGAGCGAGCAGCCATTGAAAGGGAAAGACAATTCCTTTGAAAAAGATTCTCTCTTTCTCTTCTTACATTTCTTTTGTGCAGTTTATACATATGTTTGTAACAACAGATTTTTTTTTTAAAAAGAAGTGAGAGAGCTCACTACATTTCTCCTAATTTATGCTTTGTGGATTTAGACTATCGGGAGGATGGTACAGGTAACAATATGCAACAAGAGTATATGACAATGACAGTACTGTATTCATGACAAAAAAAGTAGAAAATAATTTGCATTCATATATCCAGCATTTGGGGAATCTACAAACAGAAGAAGTTATAAACATTTAAGAAATTTTCCACAGATGGGTTAAATTAGATCAAAAGTACAAAGCCTCAAGAAAAAATGTCAGTAAATTCATACAGATTATTGCTGGCATCTCTGCTTTCAATTCACTGATGATATAAAGACAATGAATAGTTTTCATTTATTTGCAAGAAAGGAAGCATATTACAATTATTAATTCCCATTTTCTGAGTTCCTTGTAGAACTGCCAGTGCTCTTAAGAATGTCATTCTCAGTAATGAGCTGAGACTGAAAGTACTGATTCCTCATCTGCTGATGGACATCAACTTACTCGTAAGTCTTCACCAGCTGATACAGGCACAGGAGGCTCCCAAGCCAACTCCCACTGTTCTGAGACTGCAAGTAGTAGCCTATCTTGTCTACCACGGCTGTCCAATGGCCAGGAAAGTCATGTTTAATGATAGCACGGAGGCACATTGTCAGCTGGGCTCTATGGCAGGAGGGAAAAAGAAATACATAATAAGTAAGTAAGATCATGGCATATCGTTTAATATTAAAGGACGGATTCCAAATCTCGGTTTATTGGCCACAATATACATATTACATCATAAGCATCATACATATTTTGACAGCACTGAAAAGAGTTCTGGGAAGTAGCAGAGGAAAAGCAAGAAAAAAAAAATCCCAGGGAATTTAACTTTAAGGAAGAAATTAATTTCAGAACATTTTAGCTACTTTTATCCCTTCCTCCTCCCTCTCCACACCCATCTGGCAGTATGTGAAAACAATTAATCGCTCATGAAACCAGCTAGCTTTATACTTTGAAAATTAATGTTTATACTTCAACATGCTTATGAGGCTGAAAGCAACCACAAAAACACAAATTTCTACACTTTTATTAAACAATATTGGCCTGTGTTATGATCCAAGCCAGAGGTTCCTCATGAAATTACAGTTTTCCTGGGATCTTCTAGAATAGCACTTTCTCAACCTCTGAAGCATATGGCAGAGCCAATTAGGTAAAAATATCTTACCATTCCCCTCCCTCCACACACTTTAAGATGCCACTCACAATGGTGAGGTAAGACAGGATTGTTAATTGACTAAAGTAAGGTGCGACTAAAAAAGCTGAGCGGCACTGAACTAGCAGCTGTAAATAAATACTCTTGGCTCCGCTATGGAATAAAAAAAAAAAAGTCTGCAGAAAATATTGGTTCTTCTATATTTAGTTTCACATGGGTATCCTCTTGCAGTCCGTTACATAAAGATCCACTATTACAAAGTAGTTCCATAAGCGGCCCTCCACATACTGATCCTTTTAGCTTCATACAAACTTACCTTTGCCCCTCAAGCCTTTGGAGTTCGTGCTCGTTGCCGATTTGGTTCCTCCTCCCCCCTTATTCTCACAAGCAAACAGTGAAAGATATCAGTATTACAGTATCAGACTAGTTCCAGTAAAGTTTCCTGGATTTTTTTAACCTCTGACAAATCTCCAAGTTTAGCCAGTATTTAGAAACCCTGTACTTTATTCCAGGTGATTGTCTCAGGGTTCTCAACAATCCTTTTAGATGTAGATCGTCATTGTAATGTCAGGACATTTTGAGTATCAGTTTATGAAACGATGCCTGAACTACTTTGCAAAAAACTCTTCAAACTTCCATTATTTTGTGTTCTTTTGTATAAACTTAGCCTTGGTATTTATGACATGATGGAGGGAAAACTACATGCCTTTATTACATTAGCACAGAAACAACACAAGCTTCCTTACCTTGTAGCACAACCTTGGCAAGGAGCACCTATCTCCTTCAGTGAAGATACTGATTATCTGCACCAGAGCAAGTTAGAAAAGCTGAACTGGAAATGATGATTTAGTTCATTTTCTCGTCTCAGTACAGGACCGTTTATACCCTAACCACTCCTGGCAGGTGTTTGTCTCATCTATTCATAAAGGCCCCACTGACAGAATGCTATTGCAGTCTTATGCATTCTGATGTTCTTTTTTTTTTTAAAGTGTTTTCTCTAATCCCAATTTCAATCTGTAGTCAATAACTCCTCTTCCACATGTGACTACTGACAAAAAAAGACATCTTTGAGCACCTAGCTGGTGGAGAGGAGGAAGAGAGAAGAGGAAGATTTTCTTCTGTTGTTCAAAGATGAACATCTATACACTGCAACCTAATGCCATCCTATCAGCCTCACTTTAATTAGAGTGGTGAAAAATCATAGATTGCAGTATGCCTGTGAATCTTAATTACTCTTCCAGCTAAAGGGAACGGTATTTCTCCATTGTTTTAACATCTTAAAACCAAGAATGCTAACACACATTTAAATACTGGGATTACATATAAAAATTGCAAAAGTAATTCAGAAAAGGGCCACTAGAAAAAGGAAAACAGATCTTGAGCAGTATTTTTCTGAATGAATAATTCTGAATTGCACAAAGCCCTCTATACTATCTGCCCCGAATCAGCCAAATAGGCTGTCACTACAGCAAGAGTTATAAGACATTTTAAACAACACCATAAAAGGCTAAATCACATCACAGGGCTCTTGGCCAGGTTACTACGTTTCTGAAAACAAGTGGCACAAATATGTTAAAATTGATTATTATTACATTTTCAAAACAAGTACTTGCTTCACCTCCCAAGAAACTGAGATTCTCATATTAACTACATTAGACTGTGGGTAGGTCTGAAAACTTGAGCCATAGAAACATCTCTACACAATGTAAGGTACCTCACTAAGTCAGGAGAACGAATTATTCCTTCTACAATGTTATCACGAATCTGCTGGCGATCGTTTTCATGAATATTGAATGGAAATACTGCTTCTCCAGGAGGTGGCTCACGGTCCGGCCAGTACTGCGTCACCATGTTCTTCAGGTAAATGGCAGCTAAGTATAAACATTGGGGAAATAATAATTTAATTCTAACACATCTCCACATTACTCTGTGTCCAACATGTACTACAGCTGACAGTAGGACAAAGAGTTGAAGAGACGACTGAAAATCACTTCATCGGTTCTTAACAATTACAGGCACTAAGCACAGCTGAGTCAGAAAACCATTTTTTTTATGATTCCACACACGATCAGGCTCAAGTGCCTGGTCCTAAACATAGCAGGATGGTATTTCAGTCAGCTTCTATCAGGGTAGAATAAAGATTCTTTATTACAGCAGTCTTCCATATGGACATAATAGCCTATCGTTCTAAACGAGCAAACAGAAATCTACTTATCTGCATTTTCACTCATCCCTAAAACAACTACTCAAGCTCAGTAAGTGAAGTTTTGGAAAGCTCGTGTAAACAAATCATTGCACGTGCAGATGGGACACTCTGCTTGGGGAAATGCCCAGTATGAAGCTGGCATGTGGCCTACCTTCTATTGAGACAGAAATGTTTGTTGTGAATTCCCTAAGCTTTATCTGACTATCAGGATTTCCCATAATCCCTTAGAATTGTTCCCTTCTGTCTCACATGAAAAACCATGAAAAATAAAGTTAATCTTCAACTGAAAATAAAGCAGCATTTACGCCTCAGGACAAAAATGCCTGTATGCATTCTTTAGGAAACATAGGAAATATGGTGTAAGACATTAAAGGAATGTTCTTAACAAACTCTTATCCCTGTACTATTCTGGTAGCTTACTAGCTACGGTTTTAAAGTATAAATGGGATATCCTTGGGTACAAGCATTTTTCTTGGTGATGACAAATTACAAAGTATGAAAACACGTAGTTTGAAAAATATTTTATAGGAGCAAGACGAAAAACAGTTCTTTGTCTATCACATGCCAGAATATTGAGGCAAGAAACAGGTTCAGAAAGAGCAGCCCAGGACTTTTAATTTACTTGTTACACAAATTCTTGACTTCCAAAAAATTCCTAGGGAAATCTGTCGATTTATAAATGTAATTTAAATGTGCTTTTCTATTTTATACCTCTACTCTGTAAAAAATAAAAAATTTAAACAAAAATTTAAAAAATTAGGTTCCACATACTTGGTTTTTTACTGAATCATACTGAAATGAGAGACTAATTTATAAAAATTACTTTGTGGAGCTAGATTAAGCATCAAACTTTACTACAGAATGGTTTAACAATGCCATTCAAAGTTGGATTATCTTTGAAAAAATAAACGCCAGCATGACAAACAGCATATATCAGCATGCCCCAACGCACTCAGGGGATTAATAGGATCTGTACAAAAAACCAACAGTGCTTCTATGAGAAGTTCCATAGGATAAAAACAGAGCTGTGAACGAAACAGTATGTATCAATTTCTTGAAAAAGGTGAATATTTTTTGTGTCTGTAAAAGATACTGTATAAGAGTAGTTAAAACAGGTTATGAAAATTTAGAATCTGATCTTACACAAATGTATACCCTAAAGTTAACTGCATCACCGTACCTGAACTCACACACACAGTTAGTTGGGCAATCTTTCGAGACACGCTCAGACTATAAATTTATAACTTATCAGTGATGTGAACTTCTTGTATATCTACTTTTGTGAGAGGACACCATAGACACTGACTAAGTATATGTCGCTACCCTTAACCTAGGAAACTACGGGGTTTTTTCGTTTTTCCGAAACTTTCATTTTTCCAGGAAAAGGCATTCAAATAGAGAAACATGTATTCAAATGAGATCCACTTTTTTTTAAATTCCCACTTGTCTGGGCATCACTACCTCTTCACCACCAGGAGAAAGAACACCTAAGGCTCTCCGAGTACTCAGTTTTGAGCAGAAATCGTTGTCTTTTCATATCAGTATCATGGCAATCCAGTAGAGATCACTACAAACACAGGGACGCCAAAGCAGGACTCTACCCTATACCCATGGTTTTATCTGACCCTCATACAGGAAAGAAAAGGCAACAACAGATCCTTTTCATTTCCACATTCAGAACAAATGTGAACTTACTTACACTGCAACAGCTCAATACTCTGTTGAAATAACTAGGAGACCGACTTTCTACTGAAAGAAAATTAAACAAGGAATTTATCTCACCTGCTTGACGCACTGGAAATTCAACTTGATCTGATACTATGATTTGCAGTAGACTTGGAGCAAAATTGATGATCTTATAGGACTGAAATACATATAAAATACAGTTAGCAAATAACTATGTTTAAAGAAGACTGTATTACCAAAAGCTGAATACGAAATACAAACTAAGGATTTTGCAGCGTTCTTTGACTCTCCTCATGAAGCCTGAAAGGTTTTAGCACTTGGATTTACCCATATCTGCAGCAATCAAAATAATTACTTGTAAAAGTTGAGCATATAACACCATATGGGTGGAATAAGTAATGTGACAAGGCTCTCTATTAGAGATTAGTGACAATGAATATTTAAATAATCCTGAGAATGCATAATGAGAAGGAATACAGATCTGTCTTTGAATTACTTAACATAGCCTCATAAATCAAATGGATATTGACATGCTTCATCAATACATAACATTAACTTGCAAAACAGATTGTGGTATAATAACAATAACGGATTTTGAAGAGATTAAGAAAACCATTTAAAATTATTTTCACAGAATCACAGAACAGTATGGGTTGGAAGGGACCGCTGGAGATCATCTAGTCCAACCCCCCTGCTAAAGCAGGTGCCCCCAGAGCAGGGTGCACAGGAATGTGTCCAGGCGGGTTTTGAATCTCTCCAGAGAAGGA
>VZSC01004252.1:633412-679672 GCA_013398225.1 Steatornis caripensis
GGCCGCCTGCTCCCCTCACCTGATTGAGCTCGTTCTCGGCGGCGATGCGCAGCTTGGGGTCTATGGTGCCCTTCAGAGCCTGGATGATCCTGTTGGGATCCATCTTCCCCTCCCCTCGCCGGCAGGCAGCGCTTCCCCGGGGGCAGGAGGAGGGAGAGGAGCCGCCGCCCCCCTGTGCCACAGCCACAGGCTCGTGTCCCCCAGCCCCCCCGGTCCCTCTCCAGAGCCATTCACCGGTTTGCGACAGCTGGGTATCGGGAAACGGGCACTGCTTTACGGCCGCAGCGCCTCCTTCTGGCTTCGTGCAGAGGTCGGGGAGAGGTGGCCGCCATTTTGTTGTACGGATAAAAGTCGGCCGGGACGGCTCACGGTGGGTGGGGCTGCGGAGCGGTTTCGAGGTTGTAGCCCCGTGGAGGCGGCCATGTCGCGATACGGGACGCCACGGTGCCCGCCGCGCGCCGCTCTCTGAGGGAGCGAGCGAGCGAGCGGCCGAGGCCCGGGGGGCCGCAGTGCTCCCGGTGCGTGCGCGGCCGCCGGCTCCTGTGCTGCAGCCTCTGCTTCCAGGGACGCCTGCCCCGTGCCTGCAGGCACCAGCAGCGGACTCGGCTCACAGCAAGCCATCGCTGTCACGGCGATGGCGGGGACGCGGGGCCCGGCGGCGCCCGGGAGCAGCGAGGGGGCGGCTAGGCCGGGGGCAGCTGGGCCTGGGAGCGCTGGGGCCTAGCGCTGGTGCCGGCGTGCAGCTGCCTTGAGAAACCTCCTGCCGACGCTGCCCGGGGGCCTCTTGGCACCTTACAGCGAGGTACAGCGCTGGCGGAGGCACCCCGGTCCCGCAGACATTTGGTTGCCCAGCCCCGGGGATGCTTTCAGACCCTCTGCGCCGTCCGTCTGTGCCAGCACGTACTTCTACTGCACTTAAAAAAATCCTACTTTTCTTTCTTGATAGTTTCCTCCTTTCCTAGTAGTTTTCAAGCTCGCATGCCAGGCTGGGTTGTTCTGTGTTTGCTACCACGAGTTGTTTGCACAAGAATTACAGTGAGAACACCGAGACTTAATGGTGGTGAGGTCAGTCCCATGGTGAAGAACTGACATTTTTAACCGACAGAGTTATCCAGGTACCTAAGGTATGTGCAGCTGCAGAAGAAAAACTCAGGACATGCAGGAAGACAGAAATTTGCTGCAAGGAGCTTCCTAAAATGCGCAGTTAGGACACACATCGTAATTCCTACTATGTTGCTAAACGTGTTTCTTTGTGATACTTGTCCTCATAGCTATGTAGATTAGTAGAGCTTGAAAATGGTTTGCTTGTCTTAATGGCGTTTGTGTGTGAAAGTGGGTGGAAGGCGCTTGCCACTCAGGTTGTCAGGAATATACAAACACCACTTCTAACTGCAAGCATTTGCCCCGCTGTGATTCCCCAGCTCTGTCTGCCTATTTTTCCCCTTAAATCCTAGAACATGCAGGTGAACCAAGGGAAGATTTAAACATCCGTGCAGGTGTAAGGTGACTAGGTACAGTTCACAGACCAACAGCATGCCAGAAAAACCTCATGACTAATGTGATCTTAGTGAGCCAAATCCTTCGGTTACTTCTGCAGGTGATGTTTTACATAACATTTGCAAAACAGAGACGCGATATTAACTGGTAGAAAGAACAGAAAGACTATTTACTGTGTTTTGGAGGAGTCAAACGCAAGGGCAATTACAAGATCATCCCGTTATATAGATGCATTAAGAATACAATTGGACAATATGTCATTTGTTCTTTGTAATTAGAGTATAAAATGTCATTTCTCATTACTGCTCCACAATTAAGAAAACAGCAGGACTTCCCTCAACTTATATATTACCTGACCTACTCTGAAGAATACTCCTCTTAATGCTGAATGCATGGGATACCCTTCTCTAAGCAAGGGGACTATATGGTAATGCTTGCCACATCTTTACTGCCACTAAATAACTGAAGCACCTAAATTATTTACATGGAAAATGTTAAAGCAGCTAATACGACATTGATTTCATACAAAAAAAAAAGTCCCTTAATAACTTTCCCTGTAATTAAAGAAAAATCTATCTGTAAAAATGAATTACACCTACCTAGCATTTGGACATGTGCACTCTCTTGTGGTTTTCACCCCTTTTTGAAGTGGTGCATAACACCTGATNTAACTTTCCCTGTAATTAAAAAAAAATCTATCTGTAAAAATGAATTACACCTACCTAGCATTTGGACATGTGCACTCTCTTGTGGTTTTCACCCCTTTTTGAAGTGGTGCATAACACCTGATCGTTACCAGTCAGGAACTGTCTTTCTCCAGTAATGCAGCTCTACGGCATCTAGCAAGAAATTGTAGGTACTTTCATTCACCTTTTCACCTCTTCTGAGAAGCAGGTGAGACTGCATTCAGTAATCATAAAATATAAACAAAAACCAATGTGAGTGTGAAAAGTATATAGTGTGAAGTATGGTCATTCTCTGTCATCTTCCCATTTTGGTTAAGATAGTAAATAAGGCTAGTCCAGTGAAAACTGCCCATTTTAAAGATGCTGGCTCGCGTATCACACTAAAACCAAATTAAAGGATTTGTAGTATTGTATGTCTACTTCCTTTTCCCAAATTAGCACATTATGGACAGTTTAAAAGCAGTTCTGTTTTACTCCGTTTCTGTGTATTCATCTGTTGCAGGAGAACTGAAAAGTTAAGAAGTTGAGTTGTTGAAGGACTTCAGTCTTGTGAAGCTGGTGATGTAAAACATACCAGTAAAGAATAAATATGCTTAAAGCCTATGTTAACATCTTCCTAAAATGTTTTTCGTAACGTTATTGCACTTACTACTTGTATTTAAACCAGCACTTTTAACACACAACATTCGCTACAAAAAAAAAGTGGAAACGATTTTACACCTAAGATTTTGCTTTTAAGACCCACTTTTTAGCCACACAGCCATCAATGAGGCAATGCCAGGAAGTCTCTCAATCAAGTAACGTCCAGTTCAGTGATGCTTATTGTTTCCTTTGTAATATGTCAGCAGTGAGTTAGTTGTGGAAGTATTGTTGCAAGCATTTTAGTCTATGTGCTGGGTTTGATGTATGCCTGATACTTCTTTCTGTAAAACATGGACCTCCATAGATACCAGTGGCTACGTTATTCTAAAAATTAGTCATTAATTGAAATACTTTTCTGAACTTCAAAAATTTCAGGATGAAAGTACTCAGAAGCAAGAACTCATGTGCCTTTTTGTTAGAGCAAAGATTCTGTGGGCTTATTTTGGGCTTCATCTACTTCAAAATAACATATCTACAACTGAATTAGAACGGGTTCTTTTTTAAAAAAAGATCTGGTTTGCTACTCCCCAAAATAAAAGAATCTGAGGTAAAATCCTGAGATTTTTCTTGGCAGCTGTCTAATACTGCTCGTGAGAGAAGACCCAGTCTGAAATGGACAAGTGACATACAAAGAAACTAAAAACAAGTAAATGAAATCCAAGTGGCACCAGCGTGCAAGTACAGGAAAAAAAAAAAAGAGAATAAAAGGGAAGTGGGGAGATAAGGAAGGGAAAGCAAAGATTTTTTTTTCCAAAGCTCCACAACTCTTCCAATGCACTGTAACAACACTTTTATGAAGTATTTAGAACAAGCAATCATATTTTGAAACTCAGTTGCTGAAACCAAGGATTTTTAAAGCAACATTAAGTTTGACCTAAATGAAAATGAGAGCAAGTTCCTGACAGAGTTGCTATCAAGATAACTTGATCAAGTTCAAGAACTTTGGGAGGTGGAGAAAAACTAGAAACGCCTTACATATTACAGGTTACTCAGAATTAGTCCTTTGCCTTTTGAAATGCAGGTAGTGTTTTAGCTGAATGCTCTGTGTAACATACTTTCTGCTGGCACAGAACAACTTTTCCGCTATCATGCCAACTGCGTTCCTTTAAGAGAGCAACTGGTTGTAAGCTGTAGTTAATAAGAGATACTCACGAAAAAGTATGAGAAAGACAACAGTGATCCTTTGTGTGATGTGCTACAAGCCAAAAGCAGTCCATTGACAAAGTGCTTGCATCTGTATTGAGCGTAAAGCCTTCATTCCGTATCAACCACAGCCCTTACTCAGATATCTAAGACCCAAACAGTCCAAAAGCTTATGAACTAGTACTCTGCAGCCAAATTAGTACTTCACAATATTTTATTTTCAAATACAACACCACCTGGAAGTGTTCAGTCAGCAGATACAAATTTATAAGCTTTTTCATTCTTAATAAAATTGCTTATAGCTGGAAGACAAGACAAAATTAAGTTGATCAGAGACTCATGAACAAGTGCATAACTAGACTTAACTGATTTTTTGTCTGGTTATGGTGCAGTACATTTCCAGTTAGAATACACAACAGACTTTTCATAACCTCTTCAAGACTCTAAAACTTAATTTTCTCAAAAGACATGTCTAGATTTGATAAAGAGCTAGCAAGGATGATCTGCAGCAGATAAATGTATGCCAGGCCTCCAGATACAAGACTTTGATCAGAGTTAAAATTTTGAAGCCGTCTCCCCCACTGACTGTTTTGTCAGAGCAGCTGTAGATAACTTACAGCAGTCAGGGAGGGAAAGGTACGTAAACTGAACCAGCACACGAGAACAGTGATGTTCTCTGCATCACCACTGTAGCCTGCACGATGGAGGTTTCCTTAGCTGCAGGAAGCCATCCATGACAATTCTGATAGATCATTCATGGACTCCTCTCACTCCCATAACCTGGAAAACCCACAAAAGTCACAAGTCCATTAGTATTTTGAAAACTTTAAGAAACCCTTTGTCATGGTTGAACCCCATAAGTAGGCAGCTCAGCACCCACCCAGCCACTCACTCGCTCCATTCCAGTGGGATGGGGGAGAGAATCAGAAGGGCAAAAGTGCAAAAACTTTTGGGTTGAGATAAAGAAGATTTAACAGGTAAAGCAAGAGCTGCATGCTCAAGCAAAGCAAAACAAGGAATTCATTTATTACTTCCCATTGGCAGGCAGGTGTTCAGCTCTCTCCAGGAAAGCAGGCCTTCATCACGCTTAACGGTTACGTGGGGTGTCAGATGCCTAACTAACTTGAATGCCCCTCCTTCCTCCAGCTCATATTGCTGAGCACAACATCATATGGTCTGGGTACCCCTTTGGTCCATCAGGGTCTGCAGTCCTGTCTGTCCCCTCCTAACTTCTTGTGCACCCCCAGCCCACTCACTGGCAGGGCAGCACGAGAAACAGAAAAAGCCTTGACACCATGTGAGCACTGCTTAGGAATAACTAAAGCATCCTTGTGTTATCAGCAGTGTTTTGTCAGCATAGCACCACACTGTGTTACTACTGTGAAGAAAACTAACTCTATCCCAGCCAAAACTAGTACGCCCTCCCATTTCAGGGTCATTCCAGTATTTCACTGAACTCAGAGAAGGAAACATGGAAATTCACTCATTCCAAATTAAAACTTTAGTGTTTGTTCCTTACCCTCATATTTCATCTTCAGCAGGCTGCACAAGATAACTAACCTGAAGAATTAGGTGGTATCAGATTTGCATAGCAAAGAGAGCAATAGGAAGTTAGCAGAACTACGATGCCCCTTTGTACATTTTAATTAGTCCCAATTATCATCCTTACGTAGTTCAGGCACATTACCTAGTGCAATAACTCACGCAACTTCATTTACAACTGCTGTGGAAAAAAAGTGTTGGCAGATAGTATTTACATGAAGACTATACCAGCGTTACTTCAAACAGTTTCAAGTTGTGAAACTCACCTGTTAAATGTGTTGCCCAGAAGTAGAATATGGCTCTAGGTCTTTAGTGTGGACATACCAATGTAGAGTAAAACTGTGTCAGTGCATAATGCACTGAAATACTTTGAGGAGCTTTCAAAAGCAAGGTGTAATCTAGAAGCATAAAGAATTAAGTACAAAGTATCAATATCCTAGTGTTTATCATTATGGGAAATCACAAGAAGTCATGTTTTCAGGTATTCTGAAGATCAGAATAGCAATTTTCTACCAGGGGATTTTGGCCAGCTATTAGTGTGGAAAAAGGTGCTTTGCTTGGTCTTTTGCAGTATTTTTTTTTGTTGTTTAAACACAGCTGTAGCATTTAAGGTTCAGTACTAGCCTTTTGAGTCACATCCAGTCTGCACAGACAGTACTGTTCAATTGTACTTTTATTCCTTTTTGTAACAGAAGTTTGCCAGAGCTGCGTTCACAGCTCTGACTAGAAAACACAGTGAAAACCAATAGTTCTAGCTAAGAAGGTACTATGCGAGAAACTTACAGCATAAAATCTATCGTTTTCAGTTATTCCATAGAAGATAATTGTCCAAGATGCGTATTTTTTTTAAATAAAAAATATCACAGAAAAAAAGACATTTGTATTTTAAATTAGCTGGTACTGTAAAAAAAATATTCCAATTCAGGCTGGTAAAGCCTAGAGAAATATGAAGGCTTTTTTAAAGCCATCCACTATATGATTTATGGTCAAGTTTACTATCAAGGAATGGTATAATGTTAGATTTCATGTTTCATCACATCTGCACACTTATGGCTGTGACAGTGTGTACTCCTTTAAGTCAGGAATTTTAAAATGTATCTCATACAGATGGACAACAAGTTCTGAAACTTAGATGTTTACCTCAGCTATCTTAAATATATGCAAGCTAGAGACACATAAAAGCATTGCTAGATCTGCCAGTAAGATTAGTCTCAAACAAATGGTAACAGGTCCACCAAGCAGTTGTCCAGACTTGGCTGAACTGGAACACAAGAAAGCAACATGGGCTGCATGTATTCACAGTAATAATAGTTGAGGCTGCCAAAGGCTGAGCTTATTAGCAATGCTTAGAAGTACTGGTAACTTCTTAAAAACGTATGAAATCCATCATACAAGTACATATTATAAAACAGAGTAGGATAAGCTGCATGCTAAATGAAGCAGCCTACACTCAGGCAGGCTGAAGCACCAGGTATACACTACTGTATGCACAGTAGGGCTCATTTATTTACTAGTCCCTATATAGACAACCTGGGAGAGGGGTGGCTGGATCAATGCTCTACATGTCAAAAAAATTTGAGTTGCAGATGTGTTAGAAAAAGCAACGAAATCTGTTCACAGCTGTATAGCTATTGCAAGCTGAAAGTTATCCTAGCCACTTACACTTATCCACTATATTCCCACATTAACATATAAGGAGAGTTAAACAGCCTAAGAAAAAAGTGCTAGTTAAATTGCTGCCACTTACCCTCTGTTGAGAGTATTCTAGAAATAAGCCTCTTCTGGCTAAAGTCAGCATTAGTATGTTTAAAAATACAGGCTTAGTATTCAGTGGTTAAGGCTTTGACATTTTTGTCTGTAGTGGTAAAAACTAGGCTCCCTAAAGCTTTCTTCTTGCCTCAAGTCCTCATGTCAGAACTTGCCAAAGGAATTAAACCAAAACTTGAAGTATGATCACCCTCTAAAAAAATCTATATGAAAAAGAAATATAAGCTTGAAATAAAACCAAGTTCCTTATAGCAGTAACTTTATGAAGTCACACCAGACACCTTGTTTTGGCATCTGCACAGTAGCAGGGGAGAAATGTTTAAAGTTGGAAGTTGTAAAACCAGTTACTAAGAAACAGCAGCTTTATAGTGGGTCTGAAGTATATTCTGTTCAGGTTTTTACTTTCATTTAAATAAGCAGATAGCTGGGCTGCTTTTACTTTGCATAGTTCCAGTTCATCCTTAGCTAAACCAGTCAAGGTTTTGCACTGGCTACCTTAGTACACTGATAAAATCCTTCCTACTGCTGAAACAAACTATTGAAGCTTTTAAAGGTAGAAAGAGCCAGTGACCTACAGTCTTCTTACTAGTTCATATTTCCATTTTAAACATTGGAATGCTTTATAGTATTTGACATGCTGCAGGCTTAGTCAAGGACATACAGCATGGCTCTCCAGTTCTCAGGCCACAAGCGACTGCTGAAGACCGGTCACAGCCTATTAGCTGTAAGAAAGGAATTTCCTAAATGCTTCCTAGCATTTTTACTCAGATTTGATCTAAAATGCAAGCAGCAATCTTCAACTACAAATACCAGGTTCCTTAGCAGTTCTCTGAAAGCGAGAGATAACTTCCATTACAAGCCAGTTGAAGGCTCATGGGGGAGTAAAAGCCATACAAGTTTGTGCTTCGCAAGGGTCAGTTTTAACTTTAAAATACATTGCAGCTGAACAACAGTGTGAGACAGCCCTTCAGTACTGTCTTGAAGTTTAAGAATTTCAGGTACATCACTACTGAAAGACAGGTGATGTCAAAGCTCGATTTTGACAGGATATGCATTTAAAATAAGTAGTCTTCATGAAGTACATAGCATTTAACTTGTTTCTTGACCTTGCAGTTAAAAAGGATGCAGGTATGTAACTCCTGAATTCATTTTGATGAAGGGAACACTTGAAAATGGCATCAAGCAAGAGCTAAATAAGCAATCGCATTTAAACTATACAGTTTGCCCTGAATTATTGAAACTTGAAGACCAGTTCTATGTAATAGCATGCATGTATATGCCACGTCAGGAATAAGCTCAGTTTGATATTTTAAAAATAAAGACCACTGGCAAGATTAATCCTAAAATGCATATTAACTTGTTTTATTGAGGCACAACAAGGCATTGTGAATAGCCCATACTTGAGGCAATCAATAGTGTAGTAAGCTGGACATTAATACAGTTTAGAGTAAGTGCAAACAATATACATTCACAGCTTTACTAGCAAGGCTACATCACAACTGATAAAGTGCCAAATTAGTGCTGATTCAGTACCCCAGCTCCATTTCACCTTGCACAACAGGACCATCATTTCCTCCAATAACAGAACCATATATCTTCTATGAAGTCAGTAGTAAGTGCAATGCTAGTTCCCCCCCCCCCCCCTCCCTCCACCAAGGTGTTTGGAGCAGCTCTTTTGTAAACATTGCACTGGATTTTAGTCCTGATAAAGGAGGTATCCTGAAAAGGTGGAGTATTTCCAGCTACTTCCATAGATGGCTCCCCGATGCAGACGCAACCAGATCTGATCTCCCTGGAACAGCTGCAGGACTGCATGGTTACTAGCTGTTTCATGATCAGGAGCCCCATCGTTTGCATATGCTGACACTAGGACCTCTTCATTCTTCATGAGATTCACATACAGGGGAACATTTACAGCCAGCTTCAGCATGTGGAAGATGAAGACATATGTACCATTCACTGGACAGTTGAACCTACCAAGCTGGGTATCAAAAGTTTCTCCAAGGTTGTTCAGCAACAGATCAAACACAATTGGCTGGTCTAGAGTTCCAGGGGCCAAGTTGGATGTTCTAGCAGCAGAGAAGGCAACTCTCATCTGCTGCGGGAGGGGGTAGACGTGCACTGGTAGTATGGTGGCAGCTTGGCTTGTCACTGGCATATCAACAGGGGTGATGCTGCGGGAGTCTCCCTGCCCAGAGTCCCCACTGTTAAAGGTTTCATTGTCTCGTTCTGGACTGCTCACTTGAGACGAATCACTCCACCCTGCTGTTAAAAGATCATTAGCAATGATTAAGTATTGTAACAGAAGGACACCCTTAAACCTGTGGGCATAATCTTAAGCACCAAGTGTACATGCTTTGCAACAGATCCCAGTGAGAACAGAACTCTGAAGCTGGTTTACATTCATCACACTTGCATTCAGCAAGACAGACCGTAATTTAGCCATGAACAATGAATGACCTTCCATACTTTTAAATAGGACAGCAGTAGCTTGCAAGAGTTTTAGCTTTAGTATTTGCCACATACATATATTCTCATAAAAAAGCATATGCTAACTTCCGAGTGGAAAGAAAAATGTAATTTCTGAAAAAAAATTGCAAAATCACGAAGAGCCAAGTAGCCATTCAGTCACCTTCAAGACCCGAAATTCCACTTCAAGTTACCTCAGTACTGTTCTTTTGGAGTTCTATCTTTAGTAGGTCACATCAACTTATGCTAGAGTATTTTATGTCTGAAGAACTAGAACTTAATCTTTCTGCACCCCACTCCCAGAAAATTTTTTATTTTCAAATATCCAAGTTAAAAGGGTCTAGAATGAAAGCATTAATAGACCTGAGAAATTTAAAGCAGTCACCCTCAAGTTGCAATCCATTGTTATTTCCACTGGAAAGGAACACCTTAAGATATTAAATAAAACTAAGTAAAGTTGCTATATCTTAATGCTAATGGCTACTTCTGTCAACTGTTAAATCGCCACAATCTCTTATTTCTTTTGATTCTCTTCTGAAGTATATTCTCTTCAAGTCTTCCCTCAGATTGAGAGGACCTGCTTTATCCTAAAACAGTTTCTGTATGCCACAATTCCCCCTTTTTCTTCAAAGTAGCAATCTATAGTTATTATTCATCTCACTTTTCACCTATAGCACTGTTAAGTCCAGCTTTTTTCAGTGTGTACAGTAGGATTAGATTATCTTGTTTACAACTTTTCAAAAGACATGCTGTTCATGCTTGGATTGAGACAGCTATTCTTGGGTATTTCTTCAGGTTTGGTACTCCAGCATGGAAGTAGAGTACAGTTGCATTCCCAAACTATTTTTCATAGAAAAAGTTATCTTAAGAGTTCCTGGGATCTGATAGCTTACACAGAATCATGCAATTAAGGGAAGCCACATGCAACATCAGAACCACCTTCTGTGTGTCTTCCTAGTCAGTCTGTGAAGAAAGTTCAGTAAGGTCAAAACTCTGACATGTGAAGACACCAAGTTGAGATTAGTGAAATTAGATCTGCTGCTATGCAGTCAGTACTTGAGCTTCCATCTAGCTTGGTTAATTTATACCAAACTTGATCTGTTCGATCAGTGATAGCACACTTTTTCCCCTCACTATTCACAATAACACTTCACTTCAGCATCTGCTGTGCCCAAGCACATATACGTACCACTGGGAACCTGACATTAGCCTTACCTCTTGAATTTGCTCGAGGACCACTAGTTATCCCACCTCGTTTATAGCACTGCTGGTAATTAACATCCTAAAAGAGAACAGAAGTATTAGGAAGATGACTATAGCAAATCTGAAAACAAGTGAGGCTAACAAATATAGTGGGTTTTTTCATTTGCACAATTAATTCAAGCCCTAGCATAGACAATGACGGAGTTCAGAATTAAGATGTAGATGAACAGCCATATTTATGGAAAATTTACTTTCACAATAGCTCTTTAATTCCATACAAGCTATTTCTATGCCAGTTCTAGCAAGTTGGCTTCTGAGCTATACACTCAGTTCAGTTCATTGAGTGATACCTTATAAATCTCAGGTTAGGTCATAAGTCTGTACAGGAGAATATATTTCATTTCAAAGCTGAAGACTCTCCTCCCACCAGGAATCTTCACTTTCTTACACACTGTTTTTCGAATTTTTTTTTTTTTTTTATAACCACATTCTCAGTCAGTCCATTTAGGAGTTCATTATTTTATACTACAAAGGTATTAAGTACCAACTTTAAAATCCATAGTCAAATACTCATTATACTATGTCTTATTTGCCATCTGTTTGCATTTCAGAGATTCCGTTCAGACTAAGATCAACCCGTTATCTGTCTGAACTGACTTCCTATTTCAACTGCTGTCTACTGTTCCAAAAATAGGTTTTGTCTACAAAACAAAACTAACCTCTAGCTTGTAAGGAAAAGGTCACCTGTTAAGATGAAAAGCTACACTATTAGAAGACTTAGCTCCCGTACAGTGCTCAAAAGGCTACTGGAAACAAAGTCAACACTCACCCTCTGAGAATATGGCATTCCAGCATAATCTCTACCAGGGAACTGCAGCTGGCCGTAGTTGCCATTAGTTACTGAAGGTGAGCCTCTGTAAGCATCAAAGCCTGTTCAAATAAAGTTAATTATTCAATATCATTCATTGTTTGGTTTACAGTTGTCGTGGTTTGACCTAATGCAGTATTCCATCCCATACACATCATGCTCAGAATAAAGGTGAGGAATCACAAGGGTCATTCCCTCTCCCTTTATGGCCAGGGCATTGATGGGCTTTAGTGACCCTAAGCAGCCTCACCTAGTGCTTCTGCCCACACCCATGATGGCTCAAGGAGCCTATTTAAGCCCAGCATGGCTGTTAGTGGGGTCCTGGTGATGTTGCAGGGTGCTGCTCTCCAACTCTACCCAGCTTCTTGCTTAACCATCTGAGGAAGACTACCCAACAAGGAGGACTGTACCCAATTATTCTACTTTTGATCCTGAATCCAGCTCCTGCCTGCTGCTGAGTACAGTCTGGACTTTCCTGGGGCATGCCCTGCAGCATCCGGGTGACATATTCATCAGTGGGGGAGCTTGATATCTGTTCTGTGCATATTTGTATACATTTCATTATTATTTGTTCCCATTATTATAATACACAATTACTGTAGTTGGATTAAAGCTGTTTTAACTTTTCCAACCCATAAGTCTTTCCCTTTTCTCTTCCCCTCCCCCATTCTGGGAAGGGAGGGAGTTAACAAAGAACATCTGTCATTCATTTAGTAGCCAGCCTAGCTTTAAACCATGACAACAGTACCAGTCCAGAATACAACTAGAGCTCCCTTTTGACAATTATTCCAGGTATTAAGTTATGCAGTTACACATCTATTCCTTAATTCAGAATTTAGAGTAGGATCTCACTACTCCTATAAATAATGCATTTCATTAGCTACTCAGAACTACTCACTGGATGTATCAAAGTTACATGTTTAAAATTATTAACATCAGACCTTAACAATTGCCTGTTTGACACTAATGGGACTTCACAGAACAGATGAACAAATGCTAGATCCAGAAACAATATTTAGCATAGAATTAAGAAATACTTTCTTTTGCTATTACTGTTATACATTTGGGTCCTACTGTAATATCTAGCCTCCTTAGCTATTAGACTAACTAGCAGAGAGGAGCTGCAAGCAATTTAGCACCAGACACTACCAAACCCTGTAACTGCTGTTGAGTTAGAACTACACAACTCGTTGTCTGGTGCATGTTCCTACAAGGTATTGAGCAGTCTCCATCCAATAGCTGTAACAGCTATACAGACCAAGTGCCCTTCACAGCTACCAACAACCTTAAGTTAGTATCTACTTAAACTCAACTGAAACTTTCTGTAATACTTCAGAGCTAGCAGCAGAATAGCAACTGATTTGCAGAGACAGACAATCCTCCCCCTTCGAACTCTTCAGTTTGTTATTAATCCAGAAGGGCTCTCCACTACTGGGAACCTCTCCCTCATCCCAGTTTCTGTTGCTAATATTAAAGCTGGCAGTGCTAAGCAAATAGTATCTTGCTTTGGCTAATACTGCAAGTGACATCTGAAGACAAAATACCTGCTCAGAATGTTAGCAAGACAGATGCCAAGGGAAAGAATAAAGGGGGTAAAAAGTTCAGAATGGTAAATGAAATAGCAAGCAGAAAAGTCTATACAGTTAAGCAATTTAATAACCTGTTAGTAAAAGTTTCTACTTTCATAATTCAACAGGCTATGAAATTGCTCTGCCGGTTCACCCAACACTCAAACTACAGGGACTACAAATAAAATTCAGAATGAACTTGCTTAAATTCTACAACAGAAGACCCCATTCTCAGCACATTGCTCAAACTAGTTTTAAAGAAGTTTCACGTACAGAACCTGAATTTAATACCATGTTGTGTTAAATCATGTTCTAGTGTTCCTACATTAGATTTTTTTAAGGTGGTAGTAAATACAGACATACCTTTGTACCCACCAGGGGAACGATATGAATTAGCCAGTGATCTTCCACCTCTAGCAGATCCTCTAACAGACCCACGACTGTTAAGGTAAGGCTGAGGGGGTCTGGGAATAACATTAGTCTGTGCCGGATAAAAGGCAAGGCTGCCATTGCTAACTGGAACAGCTCCGTCAGGTTGATAATTCACTGCTGAAAACAGAACGTACAGATGAACTAAAAATTTTTGTAACTGTAGTAAGTTACCATGCCTAGAAGAGAAGCAGTTCAGAAACTTTAAGCTGCTCCAGTTATCCTCCTCTTGT
This sequence comes from Steatornis caripensis, assembly GCA_013398225.1. Lineage (NCBI taxonomy): Eukaryota > Metazoa > Chordata > Aves > Caprimulgiformes > Steatornithidae > Steatornis > Steatornis caripensis. The sequence continues at coordinate 647,460 of VZSC01004252.1, forward strand.
GCCCCTTCATTACTTCAATTAAGTAGGGATCCTTCCCTTTGTTCTGTAGAGTGTAATGCTTTTATAGAGTATAACAACGCTCCTTGACAACTTTAAATCAGAGTATTTTTCTGGGCTACAAACTGCCCAGGGTCAGTGTAAGCTCCTAATACATTCAAGAAAATTCAGCTGCATGAGTCAGAGCAAGCTTACTAGCACCATCAAGAATACAACTAAGCTAGAACAAAATCAAGTAACACCTGATTAAAAGTTTTCACTTAGAACCAACACTGTTCTACTAGCAAGACCTCAGTGGTCTACGTGATAAACTCCAACTCAGTGTTTACATCCTTCAAAATAAGGCAAACTCAGTCTTATCTGGATAGCAGTAAGACAACTGTGGAAAGCTAGATATTTGGGTTCAGTACCTTCAACAGACATTCCTACCACATGTTACTAGGCAGTTCAAGCCCAAGCAATAGGCATTCAAAAATGCTTTTCACTCACAGCATGGTTGAGTAGTTAGCTTTAAATACAGACCCTGCAACGATGAATGTGCTTCCACAGGACCATCCTTTTTATCAATCCAAAAAGACTAAAATTTGATGCAGAGTGACAGTCCAAACTCCCTTCTGAAGTCTGTGCAGGGCCACTGCACAAGACTAATAAAAAATCATGATGTTCAATCAAAAAACTGTATAAAAGGCTGATTGCCTGTAGTCTCAGCAACAAGAATGAATATTCAAGCTAAACATGCTTTCCTGACTGCTAATACTTATGTTGTTCTTTGGAGCTCTTATTCTTGATACATCTCACTGACTTCACACAGTATCAGTCTATTCCTACAATAATTTCTATTAAGAGTCCTCTGGTGGAGAAACAGTAATTTTAAGTGGCCTTAAGTCACTTGATTAGATAGTCTTATAAATCCAGATTCCTACCTGCCAGCTTCCTTTCACCCTGGAACCTATTTCAAGCAAATTTAGGGGCTAGTCTCATTTCAGATTCTTAGTGCCAGCTATATAAATTCACTTGGTACAGTATCTGAATGTCAAGCAGGTTAGTTTTCTGTTCAATAAGGCAGCTCAAGACGCCACTTATCAGAAGTTTAGTATTCTTCAGGTCAGACACTCAGGCTCAACCACAGCTAATAAAGTCAGCCTTGGTAAGAAGTCAGAGCTATATAAACAGAAGTAAAAGGAGGATTATCTTTTGCTGCAGGGTAGGCTGTCATCAGCTTGCACCTGCTTCAGGCTAAAAGCACATGCATGAACAGTTCCTGCAGCTCAGCTGATTCAGAATACCTCACCGAACTACAGTAACTTGTGACTGAGGCCTCCTGCTTACGAAACTAGCCTTTCTAGGTAACAAACAAGCTGCAAATTTAGGGCCTAATTAGGAACAACATGGATCTCTGCTACAAAAAACTAAACTTCAACATCACAAGATACAACTGCAGTGATAACTTGGAGTGGCAGACATGACCCATCAGTAATATCTAGAATGCTTATCTATAATATCGTAAGGTATAATACCCATGTGAATATTTTTGCCAAGTACTAGTACAGTCAAGATCAGTCATGTGTTTTACAGTAATTATATTGAAAGATATATGTTCAAAGGAAAGATACCAGCCCACTCTTAAGAAAATTCTAAATCCTAACCAGCTCTCACAGTCTCTCAGTCTTGTACCAGTTATAATTCATCTCAGCACTGAAAGCTTATTCCAGCTTTCTTATTTAGCATTCTGCAACTCCCAGCACTACAGACAACACTAGTGCATTACCAGAAACCAAATTAATGGTTCCAAATGAAGTATGTCATCACTGTTTCAATTCCAGGCAAACACTTGTTTGGCTATGACAAGTATCACTGCGTACTTGAGTTTCCTGGTAAGTGGGAAATTATCTTTATGGGCCTGTAGGTGACATGGCCCATACAACTAGTACAGCAATTAGTTTGAAGCAGCCTTTCAACCTGCTAGCAGTTTTGAAATTAAGTTTACAATCATACCATCAACTAGATTAGAGCTGATGTAACCCTAATGTTAGCAGGTGTTACATAACAGTGGTTCAGAATATCACCGAGTTAGAACCTGAATATACTCACAGAACATGTTAATGAATGCAAATACTACAGATAACCTGAAGAACTTTAAAGAGTATTTGAAATACAGCTCTCACCTGAAGACAGAGGTTCTTGTGAAAGAGAGCTTTGTTCTGCAACATGAGAAGATTGCAACTGGCATTGAGGAGGAGTCTGTGTACTTGCTGTAGAGAAAGTCTGGTTATATCCTGCTGAATATGAAGATTCCTCTTTAATTTCCTGGTCTTTACGCGGAGGCAGTGGTGCATTCACTTTAAATACCTACGACATATTTCAAGACAAGTGCTTAATGCTACCAGCTAAAGTCTCTGCCTAATGACTTTAAACCACCCTGCTATGCTGTGGTTTAAATCCATATGCTTAGATCAGTTTCTAGAATTTCCAGTCATTGCTTAGAAAGAATCAAGAACATCATATTTCAACCCACCCCTTCCTTCTCAGTAAGCTTCTAGAACTTACTTCTATCTACACAGCTACTACCCAAGAAATGTAGCTTGCTTGATCATAGCTACCACATTTGATCAAAAGAACAGCTACCATACAGTCAGCTATTTTGCTTCCATGGGCAGTCAACTGTTGGACTGACTCATTGACTACCTGTCCTACAGCTTTTGACCTGAAGCTGGGACAGCTTATACTGAGATGAGATACTCATGTTTGAGAAGAATCTGTGTTTTTACACCCATCTTGGAACCTGGTGCAACTCTACTGTCCACTCAGATAAATACCATATTAGACAGCCTTCATCCCTTTGATAAATTGAGCTTTCCTATTCTTGTTTTAAGTTCCCTCAGAGTAAACACGTAGCCTATGTAGGAGTCTTGTAATTCAAATTTTAATGATACAGCCTGGGCAGTAGGGTGGTGCGCAGATATTACTGTTAGTTAAATCAAACAACCAGAGTTCAGTCACTCCAGTGACTGTACTGCTTTATAGCCAATAACCCCAAATTACCAGAACTGATGTCAAGTGACAGCTAGTATCAAGATCAAATAGGAATGAAGTCTACTTTGAGTAAGAGGATTTACACTGCATATAAAGAGCTGTCAGCAGTGTTGAGTCTATAGGTACATCTAACCATTTTTAAAGACTATAAACTGAATCCAGACCAGGGCAAGACTAACAACCACTAGATACATAAGGAACAGCTTCACAGCTTGACAGATCTTGTTATTTGCAGAGGCCTCTATAATTAGAATAGGAAATGAACACTTTTTCCCCAGGGTCAAGGTGCCAAGTGTTTCCTCTAACAGGGAGCCAGTACAGAAACCCCTTATGATACTGAAGTATTGAGCATAAAGCTTGAACCATTATAAAATAAGACAAATTCTGGTTGTGATTTACCAGAGAAAGTGATCAAAGCAATCCAAAGCAATATACTCTTTGTGAATGAAATTTGAGGATGCTGTGCAGTCAAGCTGTCAGCCGCCACATCCTGGGCCATTTGTAGCAAGTGGTCTACTTTTTCCTACCAGTGAGGGTTATAGGTCAAATTCTAATAAAAGTGCTTGGGCTACAGGTACGATCGATCTGCCTTTAAGCTTCCATAAGCACAATAGCAGCAACAGGGCATTCAGACACCTCTGAGGTCATGTAATCATAGGCTTCCGTTACTATCACTGTAGTCTCACTATCTGGCATGAAACCATCTGAATCCTGGCTATCTACTGAAATCCAATGGCTGTGGCAGCAATGAGAATCTAAGCAACTTAGGGAAGAAAACCCTGCACCACAAAGTTAAAGACTGCCACCACTACAAGAAGAATTAAGATCCTAGCAATTTAGTGACAGATGTTTGACACAAAAATCCCAAGAGAAGTCTTGAACACTTAACATCTTTGAAAACACCGTAGCATTAATTCAAGTGAACTTTCAGTGATACCGTTTTGATCAAAAGCACTCTGAACACAGACACTAGGTTCAGATATAAGCAGAAAGACCGAGACCAAGACTCTATTTATATCACGACAGATTGCTTATCTTAGAGACTGGGTCCCCAGGAAGACCAGGGATTCCTTGATCATAGCATACTGCTATTTCTCCACTTTCATGAAAATCACCATCTAGTCATTCTGCATAATTTAAACAGATCTGGCTTAGAAAGAACCACCTCCCTACCACCACTTGCCTTATTTCTGATGCATATCAAAATTCTGTACCTCTGAGGAAAGTTCTACCTGAACCTCTTCTACAAATAAAGAAAACCAAGGAGAAAAAGTCATGGTAGTGTTTTCCTATAGATCACACCAGGGTGTCAGGTGTTTTAGTTGTTAATTCCTGTGCTTTGAAAGGCTATTAGCTACGTTCTTTAACCAAATCCTACTACATATGTCTCAACACTGTAAGATGCAGATGGTCCAGCAAGTTGTAGAACTGCACTGCTACATTTGTTAAAATTGAGAATGCCTTTGGAGAATCCCAGTGTCTCCAAGTTTGCTTTTGAGCAAGAACATTAAATGAAGGTTTCTAGCATCATTCTGAAGGATGTATCAGAGGAGTAGATAAGCCCAAGTATAGGGAAGGGAATATTAACAACTAAATGGAGACCCTTCCTCTAAGTTCCTCTAAGCTTGTGCTGCAGATTACTAGACAGTAGCAAAGTCATAATGTTAGAGAACATTAGTAATAATGTACAGCCTGAAAAAGTAGTATGTATCTATTTGCAAGAAACACTGCTCATAGTCTGTATGGACTATTCCCTAGACATCCATATTGACTACTCATTAACAAGACAGGGTAACAAGCTATACCAATCTATCCAAAACACATTTTCCACAATTCCAGTGAACTGAGCTTTACCTCACTAAAGCAAACAGTTTAAAAAGCAGCAAGACAGGTTCAGGCTTCAGAAAGCTTTTAGTCCTAGCAGCTATATACCTTCAGGATTCCCTCTCCAGTCTTTATTATTTGAAATCTATGCATAAGAACCATTTAAGTAGAGTCAACTTCACCTTGGGGCACAGCTATAAAATGCTGATTTCAGTTCTGACTTCTCCCTGTTAGTTCCTTGAGACTACTAAGATATCCCAGCATTAGATTTTGGGACTATACAGAACACCACCAGGATCTCTATTCTTAGATTATCTGTTTTAAATTCTGAAAGCATTGGAGAAGTAAGAGTTCTAATCCAGGTTTGTAATATCAAAGCATCGAAATGATCTATCAAGTTCTGTACTACGTCAAGGGCAGGCAGTTCCCCGGTATTAGGCCTAAGTTACTCGCATTACTGTCAATTATTTTTCTGTGGCCTCGAGTTACATACTTACAGTCTGCATAGCCTGAAAGGGAGCTGCTGTTATTGTGACAGAACTGCTACTTGCGGGAGGAGACTGAAAGCTTTGCACCGGTGGTACTGGCGACATGGAAGTGCTTGAAGCAGGCAATGGTGACTGTGGCTCACTTGGGAGGGAAATAGTTGCCTGAGGGAAGAACAGATGTAATGAAAGGTCACTTGATAGTTATCAGGCAGTAACAGAAGCAGTTAATTTGTTCTAAAGCCTAGACTGACAGAAGTCAGCGGTTTCTACAGGATGACATTTGGTCATAGTAGAGCTACAAAATAGCTTTTGCTTACAATTTAAAATCTTGCTGTGCATTCTCAGCAAACAGTACTTCTATTGCAGTCTCTGCTGATTAAGTGAAATGTGCCTATGAGCTACTATACATACCACTCCGTAATAATTTCACAACAAAGAGACATGAGATATTTTTTCCCACCACTAAGGAAACATTCAATGCCTTCTGTTCCATTTATTGGAAGATGATTCTCTGGCTGATATTAAACACGAGTTCTCTTTTCCAAAGGAACTCAAGAAGTTCAAGGAGGTTGATTTTTTTTTTTCCTTCACAACTTAATTATGTTTCAGGTTAGACACAATGCTGAGTTGTCCAGGCAAAGTATTAACCAGCATTAAGTCTCATCCGTGCAGATAGCAAAATCAAGTATTGATTTAGAATACCAATATTTATAGGAATCAGAAGTCAAAAGGCATGTAAGGCTCTAGGCACTTTTCAGCAACCAATATATTTACCTTACCTGTATTTGTGATCTCACCTGGGCAACTTCAGTCTTTTTAGGTATCAGTGGCTCAGAAATACATGAACTTGTCTGATACAATGGCTGGGAAGTATATTTCTCAGTCTCTTGAGAAAGTGGTGCTGATGCCTAGAAGAAGCCATACATGCACCCGCTATTAAAAGTACTGCGGAAAGCACAAAGTTCTAGTAGAGCTATAAATATCAGTGCAGAAGTTGAAACAAGGGGATTTTGAAAGACCATGACAAACATTAAGTCCAAAGTAAATGTAATAAGTAGTCACCTTAACCAAAAGCTTCAAGTAATTAGCTGTAGAGATTCAGACTTAGATTACCCTTCTTACACAAGAGGTTGTACAACTGGCCCTGCAAAGTCAGATAATTTTAGGAACTGTAGATTGCTTCAAGCAACCTGTCTCACTGAATGAAATGGAAAGACATGTTTGGTGCTAAACTTCTGGTAAGCTCTTGTCTAACAAGGCTTCAGAGCCAAACTTCGGTTTGCCTTTGCAAAATCTGTATGTTCTATAGTTAGCTCACAGTTGTAATGTTACATTTAAGAGTTGCTTATACTTACACACACAGCCCAGGGCAAAAGACTACCAGTCCCATTCTCACCTTGTGTACAGGTGCAGCAGACAACTGCACTTGCAGACCAGAAGAGTGCACTGTCACCATGGAGTATATTCCCTGATTGTGCTGGGACCAAAGCTTATCTACTGCTTTCCATGAGAAAGCAAAAGACAGACACCACGCTTCAAGCCTAAGGGGCTAGAGATATGCTGGGCACAAGCAACTCTAATTCCAAACATTAAGTTGACAAAAAAACCTAAGAACATTCTACTTAACAAGATGTTCTACGTTATCACAGAGCACAAGTCTTCTGGATGTATACTAAACAGCAAAATTATTTAATCTTTGTCAGCACAAGCAGTCTTATGACACTGCAGAAGCAAAAGGTGCCAAAAACCAGGCCAAACCTGCCAATTCAAGAGGCAGCAAGACTATAATATCCCTATCAGGATTGTTACATTCAACTATACAGTATATTGAGGAATAGAGTAAATGCTACACACACAGTATACCAGTAGCACTTACATCAGCAAAGCACATTTAAAAAGCAAGAACATTTCCCTATTATAATCTACATACACTATATTAGACAGTCCAACAGGAAAGACCCAGCTGTGTTTCTGAACACAGCAACACTTAGCAAGAGATGTTTAAGACAGTTATCTGCATAAGTTATAACACTATTTTCAGCTCTAAACAATACTTGAATCCTAGCTGAAGATTAACTGCACATAAATACAGCTAAGAAAGCAAAGTTTGAGGTCTTGGCTGAACATCAGGAAGTCAAACTCCCCGTGCTTCAGAGAATACATCTCAGTCTGCAGCTTACAAAGAAGTATGGTATTTCATGACAATATCCACCCCAATTTATGCATCCTCTACGTTGTCATTAGAGCAAGTATTCTACACTGTAACCAAAGCAAATATTTGTGCTGCTCATATGTTTCCACAAGAACAGGCACCACACTTTCTAGCCTGCATTTTTCATCCCACATCCTTCCCATTTCAAGGGGCAAGACTGTTCACTTTGCATTCCTGGAGTATTAGGAAGACTTTTCCAACCATTTTTTAATTATTCCAGAATGTACGCTATGTTATTGCTGTTACTTGCATTCTGTCCCTGAATGTTGTTCAAGAACAGTTGTTCAGGAAAGGCCCCACCACAGCTTTCTGTTAGGGCTGGCTATCACACAGATCTTTGAATGCCAGTGAACCCCAGGGTATATTACCTGTGGTGCCTGTGGTGTCACCAAGTCTTCAGTTTCAGAGCCAGAAAGAGTCTGATCAGCAGATGCTATGGAAGTATTCGAACCATGCAGTGTCATGGACGAAGCAGCAGCCTTTCAAGAAAGAAAACCAAGAAAAGGTTTCAAAAGATTATCTTAAATGTTTGGTTTCACTGAAACTCACACTCTGGGCATTTCCAAGTAAACCTCAGAATGAGGCAGGAGCTGAAGTGCTTTGATCAGTTAGTCTAAGTTTCTTCGGAACTCTTGTTAGTGACAAGGAAACCTATTTAAAAGCAAAAGTAGCAAGACATGCAAGCACAGCAAGTGAATTTAAAGTTCATTTAACCATGGCTGTCAAAGCTTCATACTATCTTTAGCACAAGTGAGGATCTCAAAGATGAAGACATGCACTATATCTAGGGAAGAAGCAGCACGCTTTCATGCACATTACTATTACTATCACTTGATTGTAAGAGTTATATATTCAAACTATTTCAGCATGTCTTCAACATACCGTTTTACTTCAAGAAACTTCAAACATTTGTTGCTGCTTTTAAAGCAGAAGAGCAGCCAACTTTGTGAGCATTTGAGTGACATTGGACTTGCAAGCTACTAAGTTATATGAAATTTGTTACAAAACTACTGACAACAACAATTAAAGTACTAAGTCTATTCTAGTGAATAACCTCTGTATCATTCCTCAGCTACAGCTCTGCCTCTTCAGGGCAGTCCTAACTTCAACTTACTTGAAGGGGCTGTTGAAAATCACTCTGATTTGGAAGTTTCTGTTCTTCTGAAGCTGTAAAAGAAAGAATACACTAAGCAACAGTTACTTTTAAATTCAAACACTACATATAGTTTCAGTGTGCCACTATTTTTACTGTATGCACTGTAAATATTTAGACTTAGCATCAATAAACTACACCGAATTTAAAGCTTCGGTTTTTGTAAAACAAGGACACGTATTCAATGATAAAAATATTTCTAGCACAATAGACACCCCCTTTCCAGATTAAAAAAGCAATTACATATTTAATAAAGCAGGTTATGTTTTACAACCCAAGACCCACTCAAACAGTTTAACACGGCCCATTGGAGAAAGTTCCAGTTTTCTAAGCATAGCTAGGTAACTAACTGCTCTTTATCCTGAGCTCCCTCGCAGCTTGTGTCTATATACACAACATCCAGACAAGTTTGTTACAGAGATACAGCACATCAGCTCTGCAGCTGGGTTCAGATGCACACACACAACAGTCAGTGACTATAGAAGTATGCCATTTCCAGGCAGATGCACCAACTTAAGCCACTTCCAGCAACAAATAAGCAGGTAAGTGGCTTGAGCTGCCCTTTTTTTTTTTTTCAATCAGATACTGGTATTCTTTATAATTAGACAAGCTGTCTTCACCACACCTACTGATCTACAGCGCAAGTAAACCCTGTTACTGTTTGCAAAAGCTTACGTACAATTTACACTTACAGTATTACCTACCTACAGGACTGCTGGCTGGAGTTACTGAAGGTGGTTGGGATGAACCAATGGCACTTGGTGAAGCTTTATCAAAATCCAGAATGGACTCCTTTTGAAAAGAGATCAGTTATAAGAAAAAAATTAAACTCTAGATGCAAATGAAACACTCACTTGATGAGTTGCTCTTAGCTAATTAGACCTAGAATCATCCATTCAGTGCAAACACACGTTGTCAGCACTGTTTTCCTTTAACTCAGTAGGAATTGGAGCTTTGTGCTACAACAGCAGAGAAAAACATACTTGCATGAAGTTGTAAGTCCCTTGTATTTGAGTCATCAGATCCTGAAGTTTTTCCCTTCTCAATACTGGATCTTCTGGAAGAGTTGAAGTAGAGCAAAATTCTGCAGCTGGCTGATGTACATGTTTAGGCACCTAATAAGGAGAAAATACATTAAATCTAATACTGGACGCAAGACAAGTTGCCTTATCCAACATACTTCCAGAGCAACCTGGATGTGTCAGGCACTGTGGGTCAAGGAATTCTGTGCTGTTATTGATATTTCCTGCATCAAGCTTTCACTTCGTTAAAAAAAATCAGCTTACTGTTGTCACAACTAGTTAAGCAACAGAATTAATTCACTTCAGTTTCTTACAGTCAAATGTACAGGAGACAATAAGTTGCCTAGATTTAGTGCGAAATTCAGCACCTCCATCTAAGGAAACACACATTTAAGTTGAAGGCCAGAACAAACTTGGAAATCAAAGCTGCATCGCTCAAGGTTTAAAACATGCTTCCTCCCAGTAGAGCCCATGTCAGCAAGTACAGATCTTTTATTAGGATTGCATTTCCAGACTTTGAATAAACTGCACCCAAGAGATACACTACAAGCAGGTTACTCAGTATTAGACCAAAGTGCTTCTACTAATGAGTCAGATACTCTCAATGCACCAGCTCCTGCAGAAAGTATTGCATTAAACTTTTCAAAGTTTGGCATGAAAAACACACCTGTGCTCCCATATGGGAGCCTGTCTTTGTAGCTAAACAAGGACTTCTGCAGGGCCTTATTACTCCATGATTGTTTCACATGGTCCCTTAACATGGTCCCATTGCAACAGGTTCTCACTTCACTTTTGAAGAGGGAAACATTTTATCAGAGAATAGGCAAGTATCAGAAAAAAACCTCCTTAAATAGCAGAAGCCCTGTTATTTACAGTGACAATATTATTAGACTGTCTAGATAGTCTAACATGCCTTTTAAAAGTAGCTTGGGGAAGGGGCAGGCTTGCTGTAAGTATTTTAAAACCATAATTTTTAGTGATTCTCTAAAACTTTGCTGCTTTTATGTTTTTGTCTATGCAGCTAGAAGGAAGCAAATATGAAGACATTAAGTAGTTGCATTACTTCAACTGGCCCAAGTGTTGAGACACAGGAACATGTGAAACCCCTTACTTTCCTACAGTACAAACATTTGTCTAACAGGAAGTTACTACTTCAATACAGCATATAGCAGTACAGTTGAGTATTTGTATGAAGTTGTTAGAACTGCCATACATGACAGAAGGGTATATGTATCATGACATTTGCCACACTAAATTCAAAACAAATTGATGAAAGTGTTCTTTGCCCAGTTTTAGGACAAGCCCAAGCACACTTGCATTTGCTTTTCAACAGTTACCTGAAACTACTCACTAGCATTTGCAGAAATTCGAATAGCATGCACAAGGAATAAGCTTGCTGGGTTTAGTGATCTTCACAAAGCATAACCCATGTACCTGCAGCACATTAACTCTGGAGGACTCAATTTCTATGAGGCCCACACAACAGCTACTTGTTGAGCTGTGAGAAGTTTTACCTTATTCTGGAGCTAGAACAGTGCACGTTTGTACTACTCTTAATTAGAATTTCTGATGCACAAGCACTACCTTTAACTACTGACTATGCAAGTTCATATTGCTGTGTAGTTTCTAGTAATGAACAGGAACTAAAACTATTAAGGATTTAAGTGCAAGACAAAAGATACAGTTGAATAAAGTTAAACCTCAGCAAGTCATAGATTAAGTTACTAGGAATCTGAATCTTCCTGTCCATCACTTCATTAGCCCTCACAAGCAGACTCAGTCTCAAAATGCTTTCTGTCATAGTAAATTCATTTGGGTCAAACTGATTAATGCTTCTATTACCCTGTTCCTCTTCACTAAGGTTTACCAAGACTTACTAAGTACACTATCAAACTAGTTCTGTGTGTTTGCAAAGGGATAATAGCTTTTCACCTTTAAGTCACCTAACCAGGTCACATCTGGCAATGTCTGAAACTTAAGATTGTCCTCTAGCTACGTAAGTTAGCCTTGTACAGTAACACAAACAAGTAAAAACAGCCTCAAGAACATGGTAGCAGAAGAGACTACAGTATTTCACTTGTGGTTGCACAGACAATATAATCTTCTACATGCTTTTACAGTTTTTGATAGTCTTCATCTTCTCCAGCTCATACTGTGTGCATTCTGCTGGCGGCATTCCTCCCTTCAACTAGAAGGGCAAGCATACAGGGTTACATATATGATATTGGGGCTTTAAGCCAGGACTGAAACATTGAGACTCTCCATTGTGTAGAAGTTATTTTCTAGTTCCTGTATATAATTAAATACACCAGGCAGAAGTAGCTATAGTGACATTACCTCTTATTGATTTGCTGTTTTGCTGGTACTTAGGTGTTCAAAACTAGAATATTTAAGTGCAATACAGAGCATACATGAAAAAGCATCACAAAGTTAAAGTCCTTCAGATTTTATGCCTTTATAAGAGAGATGCTTTGAAAAAGAGCAGGTACTTGACATCTTTAAGATGGTTTAAAACCAAGTTCTCTTTCTAGCCTACAGTTAGATGCAGTTGCTGGAAGTCACTACAAGCTAGCAGCAGATTCTGAGTTTAGTAACCTGTTATTCCAGCTCACAAACTTACACATGCTGAGATCACTTAACACTGGTGGTTCAAATAACATTCAGGTTAGTTTTACACAGCACTGATAAGTTTAGGGTCTGATTTGTCACAACAATGTTTCTGAAACCCAACTTCAACACCACTTCTATATTCATCAAAAACTGTTTTGGCAAATATTATGAGAACCGACTAAAAATGGAGCTGAAAAGCCTAGAATTTGTTTTAGGGCCTGTTAAGGCATTGCAAATAAGCCAACGTAAAGGCACACTGACCACTTAGGAATTTTACTAGTCAAAGTGCCAATATACTGGGTACTCCTGTTAAAGCTTGATTATTTGGGTTTTTTTTAGAGACTGAAGGTCTACTTATACATAATACTGCTCTAACATACATTTCAACCACCTCATATACTACTAAAAGTTCATTCTGTGATACAGGACCTCAATTCCTTTTTAGGTTTGTTAGCTGTGCAGTACTAAGTGAGCTGAAATAGTGATACCTCAGCTGTAATCACAACAGTGATCACCAGCTGTGCCACACAGATACACAATTAACATTTGCTTTCTACTCAGAGCAGCATTCACAGCAGGTATGAATGGTACTGGATGACAGCAAAAGCCAAACTGTTTTACTTTCACATAGCAGGCCACAAATTCAGCTTTAATGAAGTCTGCTGGTCCACAGGTGCACAAGAGTTTAAATAGCATAACAGTTTAACAGGCTTCCACATCAGCACACTCTGCTGCCTTTGACCCAACTTCTTAGATATTGCACCTTTAGTACATTATGTTAAATAAGCATATTTTAAGATCTCAAAATCGAGCAGTTTATTAAAAGATGTCCCATAGCTCTAAGTTATTTCTGGGAGTAAAGAAAGGTTATTTTCAGCTCCAGAAAGCAGCAGCAGTGACACAGGCCTTTTATCTACCATGCCTAGAGCCCTGCACAAGGTCATTTAGAGGTTCTCCCCAGGAGTGAAATGGATTCACCCATAGCACTGCATTGCCTCTTCTTTCTTCATATAAGCAAAGGCAAGACAAGTTTCGTTATCCAAAAAAGTTTAACATTTTGTTCTTTATGTGCACCTCAAGTCAAATTAAGACATTTCTTTCTTAAGAAGTGGTTGTGAAACTAGCTAGGTTGACAGTACACTTTTATACTCACCCAATATACTTCTGACATTAGGATTTGTCAATAGCTACTAAGCAAAAATATAGCCAGCTGGTGTAAATCAAAGTTTGAATACTTAAAAAATATGCTTTATTTTATTCAGTAATCCAGCTTAAGCAACCTTACATTCCAACATTCAACTTAGTTTTGCTAACTTGCACACCTGCATTTTACTACGAAGACTCCTAGGCACTTTGCAAGCTTTTCCAACTGACTGCAGACCTTTCTTTTTCCTTACTGCATCAAAGTTTTGTCCACCACTTAAGCCATTCATCCTTCCATCCTATGGAAAAATAAGAGTCCCATCTTATTAGGAATAGGAAGCATCTTGCATTTAAGCTTTAAGTTAATCTCACACCACAAATTGCAAGGCATCTTAAAGGGCTTTAGACTATTGCAATATGATACAATAGTTTCAGTTAACAGTAATACTATGCGTAGTTTGGTGCACAACACCTACTTGTGTTCAGAGCTACTTAGTGTCAGGCAACCAGGTTTTGTACCTGTACCACCACCACCAGTGGACACAAGATTCTACTCAGCTTGAGTGTAAAGAGCATCAAGTTGAAACACCTTCATCCCATTTCGGTACCCAGTGCTGCATGTTACCTACTCTTTTAATTTCATGTTCAACCTTCTGTTTGCGCTCCCGCCTCTAGGCACAAAAATTTTCTCAGTTATGCCAAGATTACTGTCAAGATTTAATCTTAATCATTTGCTACAAGTAATGTGGAATGAATTGATTTCTGCTTTCTTGCAGAAACAAGGTGGTAGTAGTACTAACATTCCATACAGAAGAATTGTTCAATTCCCTGTATTTTCTTCCTGAAGCCTAACTCTAAATTAAACACTGCTCTTAACATAACTGAACTCTGCTTTGCCTACCATCTCACCTATTTTCACAGTATCAGAATTGCTACTACCCAAGCACAGGTGAGAAAGAAGGTAATGTAACCAGGGGCTAGCAGCCTGCTCAGCTGTAAGCCCTGCAATAACTTTCCTTTTACATTTCTAAAACAAACTATGCTATTGTTAGACTCTCCAGCACAGCAGATGGCTCAGGCATTCATCTGGAAATACATATTTAAGCCCCTGTACAGCTGGTATTGCTTGATCTAGATGTTAGATCTCTCTTGAGTCAGCAGCTATTTTAATCAAAAGCCTAAAAAATTACTGAAGTGTTATTTGCATGCAGCCACAGACAAAGTATTTGATCCCTGGATGAGTCATACCTGCTTTGTACTGATAACAGTGGACAGAGCCAATAGCTGGGGATGAACTAAGTTAATTCTTCTTCGGCATAAAACAGTTATTCAAGGCTCAAACACAGCAATACTGTGTTGATGTAAAAAACAAAGCAGACCATCTTGCTATTCAAATATAAAGTTTAACTGACAGAATTATTTCCCCCAAGAAAGAATGAAATAGGAGTCTAAACATAGGCCTACAAAATGCACCTTATAAAGCCTCTGCTAATAGGCAGCTTTAGTCCAATACACTAGTGTGAAAAGCTTATGACAGGTAATACTACGTATGCCAACTCACTTCTTTGGGTTCCATATCAAACTTCTTTGGCCCCATCTGCTCCTTTGGCCCAACACTTGCAGCTCCCCAGGACTTCGGAGGGTTCTGTAACTGCTGTGATGATACTTGCTGCTGCCTGTCAGGTTTTTCCCAAGCCTCTCGAGTCTCCTGCTTCTTTTGTTCTGGCTCCTCCCTAACATGTGCAGCCCAAGCCTTCACAGGCTCCTGCTTCTTTCGCTCTGGCTCTTCCCTAACAGGCATTTCCCATGATTTCACAGGCTCTGGCTTCTTTTGTTCTGGTTGCTCCCTAGTTTGGGTTACCCAAGGTTTTGGAGATTCCTGCTTTTGTTCTGGTTCTTCCTTAACCTTGGTTATCCAAGGTTTCAGGGACTCCTGCTTTTTCTGTTCTTGCTCTTCCCTAACTTTTGCTACCCATGGCTTAGGCAATTCCTGTTTCTTCTGGTCCTGGTCTTCCCTAGCCTTTGCTACCCAAGGTTTGGGGGACTCCTGCTCCTCTTGGACACGTGCTACCCAGGCCTTTGGAGCTTCTTGCTTCTGTTCTCCCTCCTCAACACGGGTCTCCCAGGGCTTTGTAGACTCACGCTTCTGTTCCTCCTCTTTAACACGAGCTTCCCAAGGCTTTGGAGAGTCTGGTCTTTTTGGTTCTTGCTGCCTAACACGAGCTTCCCAAGGCTTTAAGGTCTCTTGTTTCTGTTTCTGTTCCTGCTCTTCAATATCAACAAGCATTTCCCAGGACTTTGGAGGTTCTTGCTTTCTAGCACACTCGGCTTCCCAAGATTTGGGCTCTTCTGCCTTCTTCTTGACAGAGTATTCTGCTTCAGGCAAATAACGCCTGTTGAGAAACTATACAGACCAAAGAAACTTAATGGCTCCCAAGAAAACATTTTGCTACTACAGTTCAGGTCAGTTAGGTTAGCTCACCCAGCTACTGAAAATTTCTGATGAAAAGCAGAGCCTAGACAGCTTAAGCACTAGCCATAGAAACCATGTGGACAGCCATGGCTTCATCCTACACCACTGCAGACTAG
Source organism: Steatornis caripensis (assembly GCA_013398225.1). NCBI lineage: Eukaryota > Metazoa > Chordata > Aves > Caprimulgiformes > Steatornithidae > Steatornis > Steatornis caripensis. Next base: position 663,531 of record VZSC01004252.1, read on the forward strand.
CTTTGTTTGGCATGCCATGGAGAAGCATGAAACAGTCCTAAACAGCACAAGTGAAACATACTTGAGCTGAGTGAATCTATTGCCCTTATCCTCAATATTAAGGGATGTTCCTAGGCAGTGACAATATCAAGTTCAGATGTGATTTTTACAGAGGTAGCTCTCCTCCCTCCTAAGCATCTAAAATGCTGTGGTACTATATTAGCAGACATCTGCTAAGTGTAGCAGCACCATCTCCCCCAAAATCTTTGACTCTTTAAAACTCAAATAACCAAATATAACCATCATTCTTAATGGATTTTAAATTATTATAAAGTCACCAGATTCTCAGATTTAGTACCACTGGACTTCAACTCCAGGCTGTGTTTACCATCAGCAAGTCCGAGATTTCAACGAAGGTGTCCTAAAGTTTTCCTGAGTTTCTACTTTCTCAAACCAGGAAGTAAATACACAAAGCAAAACACATAAGGCTCACTAGCTGACTTTTTTTTCCTGACAAGTCACCAGAAAAGCTTTAGTCAGGTAACAGTGTTACCAGGTTACAAAAACTTATTCTAGAGTACACTCTCTAGTGAGATACCTGGGAAATTGGGATTGAGCATTTTAAAACCCAGTATTCCCACTTACAAAAAAGGACATCCCTCCCTACTTTTTGAACTAAGTCTAATGGTTTCTATGCTGTTGCCAGTTGAAGCTTGAGTACTCAACTCATGAGTCTGAAGGGCTGTTGAAACAGGTCTACACACCCCTGTGTGGGTCTGACTTGTGATCCCTACTTTTCTGACAAATCAGAGCAAGACATACATCATTCTCAACCCCACCAATATAAAGTCTACTGCAATAAGCTTAGCTTTCAGAGACAGCTTTAGTAGCTACGTATTTTCTATCCCGTATACACAAAAGATCAGTGTTTCCACTCTAAAGGCTAATATTTTGGTTTATTCAGGAAAGTGCCAGAGTATTAAAGTACTATATTACTTCATGTAATCCTGTCCCATTTATCCAAAATACTCCAAAGCAGCCATGAATTTGGCCTTATAAATAGAAACACAACCAAATTTTTAATGCTTCCTACAGAAAGCAACACCTAAGTTGCTGTTCAGACACCCTTTTCAAGCTTAAAAAATGGCTGCAAAAGTACAGTTATGTTTGATAAATCACAATACTAAAGGAAAGCAATTAGCAGTGGAGTGTCTTACCTCCTGCGGCTGTATTTCAGACTTCATAAGCTCCATAATGGATTCTAGAGAAAAGATGTTACTTTGTTTCAACTGTTCAAATGCAGAAAGGCAGACCAAACACTAGCAAGTCTTTAATTCTAGTTAAATATAGTAGCCCGAATTGCTGAACCAGATATTCTGAAAGCTCAGCTGGTCATTCAACATTTGCTTTTTCAACAAGCTTTTACTTTATGATTCAGTTTTACACTTGCAAAAGTTGTATTAAGCAAGAAACGTTTTGTAGTATCCATAATTCGGTTATTACAATGTTTAACACTCCCTACACTGGACAATTCTCAAATCTTCAACACAGAGGCTCTCAGAAGGCAAAAACATCCTATTACTATGAACTAGATTTTTTTTTTCCTACAATATTAGCCAGAATAGGACTGCAAGCCTTGCAGGTTCCATTTTAGTTACCACATTGCAAGTAAGCTACAGCACAGGATTAGATTTAGCATCAAGCTATGCACAGTCAATCCTCAGTTCAAGCTTATCCCAACATTATGCTACAGAAATTGAATCCTGTAATATTCTACCTGGTTCTTTGACAGACTCTCCTTTTGACATCTGTCTTGTTCTCTCAGATTTTCTATTTACTTCTTCCAATTCTTTTACTGGCACAGTGGTGCGAGGAGTCGGAATACTTTCAAAGTAGCCAGAGTCTAGAAGTTTGGATAACAGGTCCTTCATGTGTTTATCTGAAAAGCAAAAATCCGTGAAGTTAACATATGAAAATTTGAAATTAAGGAGTAGTCAGATTACAGATCAAGACTCCTTACTTCCTCCCTTTATATAAATTGCAACTTCTCCAAGTTCACACATCTTACCGCGAGTTACAGAAATAAAATGTTTTAGGAAAGTATTTGTCAGACTGCTTTACATATTACAGCTGTAAACATCTTTGCAATCTCAAGGCAAGACAGTGTTTAAACACACACAAGGCAAACACCGAGCCACCTGGTCTCCTGCATGCTTAGGAAGGGATTTGTTTACCATCATAAACTAGCCAGCATTGATACTAAAAGCACTTGTGCAGACTGTAACACAGGTAAAGCTAAACAAAGTCACTATGGAACTGCCCTACAAGAACCTTCTTCCCAGGGTAGGATGACAAGTCTCCAAAAGAAAAGCTAAGAACTGCAAAAAGCAGCAGGGGGGGCGAGGGGAAGAACGCAAGAGATTACTCCAGATTGAACTTAATCCTCTGAAGTTTTGAAAAACAGTCAAAGTTGACATGTTTAAGAAAAAATTAACTGTGTAATGTTCTGATGAGCATTGTTCAGTTTTCTTCTTTATGCAAAAAAGACAGCAGCTTAGAGAGTAAAACTTCAGAAGTAGCAATGATACTAGAAATTGTTTCAGAGGAGCTAGAGAGACAGGGCAGCCTTGAGAACAGGAAGAACACTCAGTGAAAGATCACTCCTACAACTGACAACCACATAAACAAGAATAGTAGCTAGACCTTAGTATGGATTTAAAAGCTTGCCTCCCAAGGCAATGAATGCTGATAAGAAGTCATAACAGTTTTATCTTTATCTGAACTTTAGCTTGCGCACATCAGAATGGAAGACTGACACTAAACAGATAGAAATACTGACAAAATAGTCACAGAAATTGAGATAATAGCCAAAAAGCTACAAAAATTTGGAGTCCAAGATAACCAGGCAACTACCAGTTCATATCAACAGATACAAGATGAAAGCTACCAGTTTGTAGCTCTACAAGGCCAACTCGCACTTTGTCCAGAACTATGTGAAAAGAGTTAACACTTCACTGTCAGTTCAACTATCTGTATGTGGAAATTCGGGAACATTAGTGCTCTCATCTAACAGTTTCAACATTTTTGTCTCTCACAAATGAAAGATTACTGTCACAAGGCATTACAAGACTGGAGTAAATGGGACAAGCAAAGTCTCTTTGCAACAGGAAAAACACTACAACACAAGCAAGGCCAGTTTCCTCACAAGGAAGTTCTAAATAGGAACACAGAATATGTACAGCCAGGGGTTCCAGAACTAAAAGCCACAGATGGAAGAAAATACGTAGAGTCCCAGAGATTCTGGTGTGCTTGAAAAATAAGGACATTTGCAACAGGACAAAGCAAGACTGCACTATGCATGATTAGAGATCACAGCAAGTTCCATCAACAACCGTCCTTCCTCAGTACGCTATCCTACGCTGTAGTCAGACAATGGGTATAAGACTGAAATTCCTACAAGAGAGACTCTTCAGTTCTGTGGGACCTTCAGCCTGTGGCCACAGAAGCTTTGTAATCACAGAATAGCAGGGGTTGGAAGGGGTCTCTGGAGATCATCTGGTCCAACCCCCCTGCTAAAACAGGTGCTCCTAGAGAGCAGGTTGCACAGGAACACATCCAGGCGGGTTTTGAATCTCTCCAGAGAAGGAGACTCCACAGCCTCTGGGCAGCTGTGCCAGGGCTCTGTCACCCTCACAGTAAAGAAGTTCTTCCTCATGTTCAGGTGGAACTGCCTGTGCTCCAGATTGTGCCTGTTGCCCCTTGCCCTGTCACTGGGCACCACTGAAAAGAGCCTGGCCCCATCCTCTTGACACCTACCCTTTAGATATTGATAAGCACTGATGAGATCCCCTCTCAGTCTTCTCTTCTCCAGGCTGAACAGACCCAGGTGTCTCAGTCTCTCCTCATAAGAGAGATGCTGCACTCCCCTCACCATCTTTGTAGCCCTCCACTGGACTCTCTCCAGTAGTTCCCTCTCTTGAACTGGGGAGCCCAGAACTGGACACAGCACTCCAGATGTGACCTCACCAGGGCACAGTAGAAGAGGAGGATCGCCTCCCTCAACCTGCTGGCCACACTCTTAATGCACCCTAGAATGCCATGGGCCTTCCTGGCTCACAGTCAACCTGATGTCCACCAGCACTCCCAGGTCCTTTCTCTGCAGAGCTGCTTTCCAGTAACACATGTCAGTATACTCTACTAAGCATTTCATGGCTGGGAACAGTGTCCTCAACACACATAACTATCCAAAAAGCTTCCTCGTGCTAAGTCTGTAAGGTATTCCTGCATCACCTTTTGAATTTCTTCCATCATTATTCCTCAAAAGGTGCTAGTACATCGGTAGAAGAACACATGCTTTCTTTTTCCAGGGAAAGAATTACTGTATTGTTGTGATCTGTACTTAAACAGAACTTGGAACAAACAGCAGTTCATCCTTGGATAACTGCATTATCACACAGCCCTTTAAAGTGCTAAATTTAGTAGCCTTCCATGTATATGCATTTAAGATGTTTAAATAGCACATAAATTTCAAATCTAAGTTACTTCTGCAGAGGAGACACTCACATGTTGTTCCAACCACGGGTTTCTCACTTCCTTCTAGAAGGTCCCAGAAGTAGAGAGATGATTGTTCCATCTGGTCTTCCACACTAAAACAAATAGCAGTTTTACCAGGTAGAATCATAGCCAAGCTCAAGACTTACAGTATCCCGATACCCCTCATTTTAAGGTACCAGTGTTAAGGTACCAACAGTGACCCATGTTTAGCCTTCCAAATTAAGACTGTATAGTGAATCCTAAGCCTATTATCCAGTACTGAAAGTGATTAATCTGTATCTGTTTGTACATGATTTAATCTAGCAAATGCACACTCTGTTGTTAATTAAGACAGATTAGAGAGCCCCTAGCACTATCTCACAAGATCATATGGTTGGACTTCATTCCAAGCTAGGAATCCCAGACAAGGAAACAATTGCTGTTTAATCAGCTGATCACCTTGTTTATTGGATGCACATGTGCAGGGGCAACCACCAACAGCTCCTGCCACTCTGCTAGTCACTGAGAAACCTTGACATAGGTCCATGATTCACCCCAACCCCTCCAGACAATGGATTTTAAAGTCTACCACGATTAAATTTAGTATCCCAGAGGAAAGGTGGAATTACACTTCCACAAGAATACAATGAGAATTATAAACTAGAAAGTTATTTCACTGGCATGAGAGATTCCTATTGTGTGCCTTTTTATAAGTAGTTGTTCTTTGGAAGTTAACTTAAGAGCGAAGATTAGGTAAATTTAGCAAATGACAAGTGATTAGAAGTTTCAGGAACTTAAGTCATGTTTGAATATGGAAATAATTACTCTTATCCATAAAAGTGTTTCAACTTACCACCTAATAACTACTGTTCCCATACTTAAATAGAATTCTTACTAGACACTATCTTAAAACAGACAGGCTGTCATGCTAAACATAAGCCACCGCAGTACAAGCATGATGCCAAGTTAGTACTGACATACATTACATCTGTTGACAATCTGTTACCTTAATGTATGACACTTAGTGCAGAGGTATAAAAGCTTTCAGTCAAATATTTAGAACTACTTTGAAGCTAGCAGCAAGAGAGCCTCAGGACTTACATTCCTTTGGAATAAAGAAGCACATCTGCATCCTCGTGTGAGCTGAACATAGAATAGCTCTCCTGTGTTTACTGTACTTTTTTCATTTCATGAACAGTGAACCCCCAGGGAAGAAGCATGCCACCAGCCTCCATGCTTATGACTGTATTGGACTATCTCCCCTGAACCCCACAGGGAGACATGATAAGATGGCAGGGCTTGTGTGTAACTTGCACAACCGAGGCTGTAAATGCAGCTTTCCTTTAATGCTCAGCGAGGTAAGTCTGCTACATTCCTAGTCTCAGATTAAAGCAAGTGTACTGAACAGAATTTTAATTAGTGTCCCAAAACATAGTAGTTCAAGCTATGGCAGTGTCAAACAGAGGACACTCACTGTAATGAATGAAGCATACCAATCAGACAAAAATCCTGAACTTACCTCAAGTTCTCATTTCTTTCTGGACATGTCAGTTTTGCAAATCTTATGAGGTAGTCTAGTTCTTTAGAAGGCAAGTATATCGCACCATTCACACCACCTTTGAAATCTTTCTGAACATGCTCTTGAGAGAAATTCTGCAGCACATACTGGACTTGAAGTATTGTACGCAGTTTTTTCTTCTCTGCTTCAAGCTTCAATAGACTCTCTCTTCGCTGAGCCTTCCTCTGTGCTTTCAGCAGCTATTTCAATACATGAATTCAACAGTTAACACAGTGGTTTAGTAATAGGATTTAGGGTAAAACACATCGAGTTCTAGTATTGATCATTGTACATCGATCAAAATAACTATTAATTTTGGTTAAATAACAGAAGCTCCTAATTCTGTCCAGATATTCAAGATCTTTCAAGCTCCTCCTCCTTATTTACACAGTCAAACTGGACACCGGTAGCTTCACTTGTGATATGCCTTTATGATATTTGGAGTCTGATTATTCCTGCTAGATGCTTTATTATAATAGCTTTCACAACTGAATATAAGGAATTTATAGAACTAATACCAATGCACTTATATAAGTCTAACTGACCTTTAATGTTTACCACATTAATTTAGCGATGCAGAAGTTGTCTCAAATTTCTTCTAGTGACACAACTGCTCCTTCACTTTTGAATATTCATATTTAAATGATACAGCAGAATCCTACAGTTACTCTTAAGACTGAAGCACTCACTAAAGCAAGAACACAAGTCACAGAACACACATAGATAGCCCTCATGCATTTGAGAAATTTCTCATCATGTACTAATAGAATTATCCAGTAAAAGCTATCCAAGTAACTGAAGAATTAAAAATGCCTCAATGTGAGGTATCTTAAGTTCCTTTGCAAGATCTATGAAAATTTAGTTTTCTGTAATGCACTGTAAAAGCTGTAAGGATGTTATTGCCAGAACAGTCCCTAGTTTTCCAGTAATGGGTATTGGCTGTAGAATCCATACTTGCAGAAGTAGAGCCAAGGAAAAAAACAAAATGGGTTAGCCTTTAAATATAGCATAAAGTTCAAGAACAAACATGAATTGGTAGAGAAGTTAATGCTGGATTACTAAAGACACTTACAGAAAGATACACTGGGTCACAGTCTTTCATTTCTGATATTTTATGGGCAGCTACACAGAGGAAAGCAACAGGAAGCAATCCAAGTTTTAACATTCAGCCCAGTAGTTTCTATGCTCAACATAAACGACTGAGGGAACCCAAAGCAGCAACACTGCTGAAAAGACTCTTAAATTTCTACTCACATAGTGTTTTGAGAGCTTTACTGCACTAGCTGGAATTACTACATATACAAGAAAAGCCTCTCTAGCAAAATTGTTTGGGTCCCAGTCAACACTGAGAGAAGTCATTTTACCAGTCCTTCAGCATTCTGTAATCTGGATTCTAGATCAGATAGATCTTTTCCTAAGGGTAGTATTCGCTTGAGCCAAGAGATGAGTTTCTCCAAAGATAACACTTGCTCACACAAAAATAATCTATGTAGTGCTTTAAACCCTGAACAAAGACCTAAACAAAGCACTAAATCTATGACTTGCCACAATTAGAGACAACTACAGCAGAACAAGTGGCAAACTCCACAAGCTCAGTTAAATTTTACTGATTGTTGTACTTCTCACTGAAATCAAAGTGATTTGACCCCAGCACTTTCCCTCACTGGAAACATCAAAACACTCAGTTCGGAAGGGATCTTGGGAGGTCATCTAGCCCAGCTTCCAGAACAAAGGCTACACTGAATCAAGACTAGATTGCTCAGAGCTTTGTGCAGTCAGGTCTGAAAGATCCAAGGACAGATTTTATTATTCTCTACGCATCCTGCTTAATGCTCAATTACCCTCCTATCTAATTGGAACGTACTATTTCAATTTATGATCATTCCTTCTCCTACCACATCTCTCAGCAAAAAGCCTAGCTCCATCCTCTAAGGCATCTCTTCAATATTCAAAGGCTAATACTGCATCTCCTGCCAAGGTTTCATTTCACCAGGCCCAACAAGCCCAGTTCTTCCAGGCTCCACTCTCAAGTCTCAAGCTCCAGTCCCCAGCCATTCAAATGCCTGCCACAAGACTCACTGAAATTTATCTATAGCCTTTCTGTACCAAGCAACCAGACACAGACACAACTTGTTAACAAGTACCAAATAATCAGCTCTCCTTAACCTACTGGCCCTCAGTGTAAGTCTAGCCTTCACACTAAATTTACTTTGCCTGCCACCCATGAGAACCTGCATGTCCTTTCTAGCAGAGCCTGCACCTATGCAAGGGATGAGTCCACATCAGGCACAAGCTACCAGCAAGACAGTTAACAGTTTCAAACCTAAGTGAACTGAAGTAATCTCAAATACAGGTGAGTTGCAGTGACTCAATTTACTCAAGCACAACTTCTTACAGAGGTACACAGTGAGTAACTATACTGAGGAGGTCAGTGGTACACAAAATTGTAAGCACTGACTCTGCTCTACCCACTACTACAGTTTAAGCACATTGGTCCCCCAAGTTCCAAGATAGAAACTTCCCAGTATTCTGCATATTGGCATAAGTGTAGCCACATTAGAAGAGTAGCACAAACTTTACAGTTACCTCCTGACAATATAGGGAAGAACATTTTATACTTACATCTTGGCTAAGTCCTGAAAAAGTCTTCTGAAGCTCCTTGGCAAATTCCAAGTTGTGTACTACTTCATCATATTTGTCTACCGCCTCCTACAAAGAAATAGACAAAAATGTATTTTTCATGCTGAAGACTACTGGTTGCATCTCAATCCCCTTGTACTTAACTTCTCAGTGAGAAGTAGTGATTTAAGGTGTACTTCTCAAATCGTAACTTTTTTAAAAGCTGCTATGTCTGTAACTGGCACTTTAAATTTAGTCATGAATATCATTCACCCATGGCTGTCTGAGATGCAGTACAAAGCTAGCTCACACCACTGCGCAAATATCCTACAAGTTTTGTCTGTATTAGACTTTCCAGGCAACAACTTGCACAATACTTGATATACTATATACTTGGGGGTGTGTGTGTATATATATATACACACACAGAAACAGGAAAGCTTGAATACCAGTTATTCGATTTTTCCTTTTGTTCCCACACATCTCAGCAGAGTAAACAGCTACTTAAAAAGAGATACTGATATGAAAGCCAGGAAGGAACATGGGAGACAGACAAGTTCAGCGGATCTTTTACCCTGATGCTTAGCTGAATGCCTTTACAGATAATTTGTACAAACTTCAGAAAGAAAACAATATAGAAGGTAAGTCATACTTTCAGAGAAGTCTTTCAAATTTAGTTTCCACAAGTAAAGCAGTGTTCCCATCTTCCCTAATGGCTTTAACCAATATTTTACTAATCAGTCTTCAAAAGGACTACTTAAAGTAGATCATTAATTGCATTTTGTTATACCCCATTTTTTATGAGTTCTTCCCCACTAAGGAGTCAGTTCATTTTTATAAGTCTCCTTGACAGCTCTGAAGGTAGTAAAAATCTTGTAGTTCAGACACACTGCCCATAACCTCATATCATAAGGCATGCCTGGGAAGTTCTAAGTTAAGTTTAATTTCCGTTGTTCCCACATGCTTTATATTCAGTTTGGTTTATGCTCATGACTTCGTATCAGAAGTTTTTCTAGAATGGGCCCATCAGTCTAATATAAAAGTCTTTCAAAGTAGCGTTAGTGTTTCATTAGCACAGTGACAAAAGCCTAATCTACTGTCCCATTAAGATTTGGGACATGTGCACATTCTTCCATGTGTGTTCCTAAGCAACTAGAAAACAAATTACACATTCATTTGTTCCATCAGTATGATTGTCCCGTTGTATTCACTTATTTGTAGTATACTAGACATTACGAGGCCTAAACACTACTTATCACAACAAAATTACTGTAAAGCACTCATCTGGTAGTTCAAGTTGTCCTCACAATTTAATTGAGCCACTTGAAGAGCTAATTAGCAAGTTCACTTAGCACTTGGCAGAACAACTTCTAAGACCCTAACACCCACACATCTGACATTTGAGGAAGACTCACGATTTAACACCAACAACTCACCAGACAGATTGCAGTAATTGTGCTTTTAGCCGTGCAATCCCAGACTAAAACTCCCTACCTGAAAACATCAAGAAATCACCGCTACTCTGACAACAAGCTATAAATCAACCTGCAGGAAAGCAATAGCTTTCTTTTGTCACTCCTGTTACTAACATTCACTAACAGCATGTCAGAGTAACAGTACTAAGGAAAGTCTGTTCAGCTTGCCAAACAGCACAATATTGCCACTGCGAGCATTTAATTTGCTGGAAGCTCCTCGTTTTTAAAACAAACGTTTCCTAAAGTGAGGCTAGCACACACAGTAACTCTGGCAGGCATGCATTGTAAGTAATTACAGTTTAATCCAAACTGCTTGCAAAACAAGTTCATCACCAGATGTGTATTTCTTCCTCTGTGTGAGAAACAATGAAAAACATAGATGACATCAAGTTACATTAGAGCTCCACTGTACTATAGGTAGTTTGGTTTCTTCAGGCAAGTGTCCAAACTATTAAGCTCTACAATCACCAGGTCCCAGTGTTTGTATATAGATTGGGAATTTGTACCTGAAGGTACAAATACAGTACTTCTGTATCTTAACCACCAAAATGGGGGCCTTGACTAGACTATTAGTTAAACACCAAGCTGATAACATGCTTCTACAAGAGGCATCTGTTTGACTACCACTGGCCAGTTCACTAGCAAGACTGAATCTAATTTCCCATTTTAGAAGCCTGAGATACCACAAAGTGGGATAAAAATATTAATACTTAAAACGTATTAAATTAACAATTAATATTTAAATACTTAAAAAATACTAACACTTTAAAAGTTACTCTCAGCTAGGAATACTGAAAGCCAGTAACCAAATTAATTGCCTATACATTTTCCAAAGTTAGTGCTGCTGGATGCATTTGCAAGAAAAACATCAACAGAATCCTTCACCTCTTTAGTTTCCCACATCTTAATTTCACTTTCACTTAACAGCTTTTCACAATCCAGAGTGTATACCAAAGAGAAACAGACAAATTTAGAAGTAGCTTTAAAACACATTCAAGACTAATCAAACTTACACAGAATACTGTTCAACAGTCTCGCTGTTAGCAATAGAAGAAAACAGATTGTATTTAACACCTATGATCTAAATGCAAAAGGCTCTTGCTCATCTGATCCCAGACTGTTTAGAGAAACTAAAAGGTCATCATCATCCTACTTCAATTTAATTTGTTTACTTCTGCACTTGAGATGGCAAGAGACTACATCAGATTTTGTAGTCAAGTGCTAAATGATCACTCACTCCAATATGTCTACTCTACTTTCAAGTCACAAGTTATCATTTCCCCTCTTATCCCATTTATGTCTAATTCTCATTTAGAAGTGATTCAGAGTAAGGAAGTAGTTTTTGTGTTCTCATACTGCTGCACAGATAAAGCTAACAGCCAATGAAGTATTTTTCGAACTGGGTCACTAGCAGGATCGGCCCTACCACTGAAGAGTCAGTGCCCTTTATCACACAGTTGTTCTTTAGTATGTACGTGAAATACATTTTTAAAAAGTGACTCCTAGATGACTAGAACAATAAGCCCTTTGGATTATGTAACACTGCTACTCAGACACACTTAAACAGCAACAGCTTTCATGCTATAGAAACCTGGTTTCAGTTCTAGAATTCATTCTAGTCCAAGACAGAAAAAAGCCAGAACCACTGTTTCAACATCAGGCAAGTTTAAGCTAGCTCCACAAAGTGGATCACATTCATTGAGTAGTGATCTTGCATGCTGGCATTCCAAACTAGCAACCTTAGGTACAAAACAGACATTGTTCTAACAGCAGCCAGCTGTGTTGGCGATTCCCACCCATCTAATAGCAGCATCTGGAAGGACAGGAGAGTATTCCCAGCTAAGTCAGTAACTCATAGCTGGATTCTTGTATTAGGGAAGCCTTTAGATCCCACGCAAGTTACACCAGTGCATTCCATGGTACCAACAGGGACTGTCAGTTGTACTTCAACAGCTACTTGTAACCAACAAGCACAGGGTAGACAACAGGCAATTTCAAGTAACACCTGTTAATGAAGAAGTCATGAGGATTAATTAGCTACCCCAGAAGTCTCCAGGTTTGTGCTTGAACACTGCAATGCCTTGTAGATAACCTGCATACAGCCACTTCATCAAGAAATAAAGGACCTTCTATTACTTCAGTACACAACATGAAGGTTCAAGTAGGAGACTTAAAGCTTGTGGGCTCACCACTCAGTTTAATTACCAATAATTCGTCCATTTGGTTTTGTTAAAAAAATAACAACAGAAGCCCGCAGGCATTACTTCTGTAAAACTACACCACCACCTCCTTCAGTAACCTATCCCTTCTGACATGTTTGAAGGTTGAGGCCATCTACTCCAGCACAAAGCAAACTCACCAACTGGTCTTGATTGAGGGTTTCTCCCTTCTTCAGGCGGTCTTTGTAGTCTTCTAATTTGAGCTGTAGGAAAACCCAAAATAAATTTTTTATTTCTGCCCGATGTGTAGTATGGGGTACAAGTGAAGTTACATACTCTTTCTGTATTTTAAGTTATCCACATACTGCAACAGAATAGGAATTTTACTACTTCCTCTTATTTTCACAAGAAAGGAACACAGAAAGTTTTGCAATGCCTTTGATTTGGCAATCTCAGTCTCCAGGACTGCCTACTTTCCTTTCTCACCTTTGATCTTTCATTTCTTACTTGCTACCTGTGTTTCACTTAAGAAATACTAATGCGTTGACACTAGATCTTTAAGGGGCTCCAAACACATCCAGTGTCCTAATTTCAAATTAAGCTTGTTTAGCTTTTCCGAGTCAACTCTGCAATTTAGTTATCTTATCCTTGAATCATCCTACTTAATTTCCCAGGGCATGTCTCTCAAAATCTGGCTTCAGTTACGTCATCAGACTTTTATAGCACTGTTTCCTAAGAAAGTGGACTAATGTCTTTAGGAAAGACATAAGATTTATTTCCAATACACTGAAACAGTCTTTAAAAGCTGATGTGAACTATCCAAAACTAAACTATTACTTATTACAAGCTGCTTTATACAGACAGGGAAAAGAAAGGGTAGTTCACTGCCATGAAGTTGAGTACTATTTCATTTGCGTATCTACCTACACAGAGCATACTGACACAGTACCTATAGGAGCCTAGGACTGGGGAATACTTTCTACTCATTCCAGTAAGTCACACTTTCATTTGCTGGTGAGGCCATATCATCATTCATGTGAAAGAATCAAAGATACTTGAGAAATTAACAATAAACTTCCATGGACAGAATTAGAATGCAACACAAAATGGGTTAATCACACAAAGAAGACAGGCTTATCTGACATTATTCAAAATTACAGCATCATGCATGACATGAGACAGCAGTAACCATGCATCTCCTGCAGGTGGATGAAGTCCCCTAGACGCATGGCCAGAAGTCAGAATCTACTCTCTCTTCTCACCCTGAGACATAACACAAAGCTTTTCAGACATTTAGAGAAGCACAGTCATACATTTGCCTTACTTGTAATCCCAACCCAGTACCATAAGCAACAGCATCATTTTTTTATCTTAGAGACAATAGCATTTTCCCCAATTAAATGTGCACATAGCCTTCAGTCACCTGTCAATCAACTGAAAAGTCTTAGAATGCAAAAGCCTGACCAGCTATAGCCACAATATTTTAGGTGCATTATCATCTCAGTTCTTACTCTTATTAACACTGTTCTGTCCTCCCCATCCCAGAAAAGCACATTGCTAAGGAAGAGAGCAGGCCCTGGACACTTTCTGTTTAAAAGCTTTCTAGTGAGTAACATTTCTCTACATTTAAAATATAGAAGCGAAAGATTTATGCAAAGTGAACTGCAACACATATTTAATAAAATCTGACATTTCCATGAGTCAGAGGACTGTTCCTAACTTCCAATTTTACATACCTCTCTACATCCTAATATTAGATGCATGTAATCAATAAAAGAAATATGAAGATTTCTGCAAGACTGTAAGTCATCTCTAAATCAGTTCCAAGTTAGTTCTGAACTGACTCAGTCTACAAGAGAAGCATCCTCAGTTTTGGTCAACATTCAATTACTTTTGCTCACTATTGGACCTGCATTGTAAAGCCGGCAGCTGAGAACAGGTTTATAGTCAGCTGCATTCCTGATCCCCTGAAACAATAATGTTAGGCTTACACAATGTCAAATGCAAGCAGGCCATTTCAGAACAGCAAGAGTAAAGAACACCATTCTTTACTATACAGGGGTTATAGACAGCAATAAAAAAACCACACTAGCAAATCCACATTTAGGTCCTTTCACTGGTTATTTAAAAAAAATTATTATTAGTCTGTATGTACACACACAACCTTATTCCAGCCATTATAAAACAGGCACTGAATTTCACAATTTGCAATTTAAATACATGCCATACCAAAGAAAAACACATTACCTTCTTTTTCTCTATGTTCCTTATCTTGTGTTTGAGGCAGATAAGCCCATTATCAATGTAAGTCTCGTACGCCTGGGAAGGAGAGGCTGCCGAGTTCAGCGCAGACTGCAGGGGGCTGGAGGGAGGCTGGCTCTCCCCAGACGGGTTCACCTGCTGCTTGGCCGCCTTCATGCTCTTAACCTCCCCCTCCTCTGACCGGCCTGAAGCTGATGATAGGCGACGGGAAGGGGCTTGGGAAAGCTGCACCATTGAAATGGATGGAGCTGCAAAAAAAGTCCTTTTATTTAGCTCTCTCTTGTCTCCCATTTTTTTTAAGTTGCATCTTTTAATATCACATTCAGAAAATGTAGCCACAAAACTGAACCTGAACCTTAGTTAAGAATTTCTCACAATCTTTTACTCTTCTCTCTCCCCCTTTCAAAATATATGTAGCAGGAATTTCAAAGCAAGGCAAACTTTGTATTGTTCAAGTCTCCCCACCCATCCAGACACCAGAAATCCTTTACATAGGCAGAATCAGGCAGCACAGGGGATGATTCCAGAAACCAAATATAGTGTCCATATAAAACTAGGCGGGTTTCCTGCACACATCATCCACAAGGGAAAAAACTGCAAGCGAGCAATTGCAAATCACGCTGCCAGCCTTGCATCCGAGCTGCACTCTGAGTGAACATTCAGAAGTAGCATGCCTGAAGGTATAGCCCCTCTTCTCCTCACCCCCATTAAATGAGTTGTACCTCTTCACGACCTTCGCAGCAATCCAAGAATTTACACAAAAAATATTTCAACTGAAAGAGTGAAGAAAAAAAAAAAACTGCTTCACAAAGGAAGCAGCACCCTCAGTTACAGCAGCATCATGCTTCGCCAGGAACTGGTCTCTGCCTACACCGAGCCAGCAGATGTGCTTGTGCTGTGGCAAGACACCAGCTTTGACGGGAGGGGCTGGGCTTTAACCTTGACCAGCGAATTTCTGTACGAGATGCTCCACCACCCTCATCCGCAACTACTTACACCTGCTCCTGCACAGCAATGACACCACGTTTCTGCCGCCCTGGCCGCCCGGGAGGCCTGTGGAACGCGACCCCAGCGGGCACCAGCCGCCCGCGCCGAAGGGGCTGCAAAACCCGCATTTCCCCGGGACGCCCGCCCAGCCCCTGCCGCCGCCCCAGCCTGCGGGTAGCGAGGTGCCCCCGCACTCCGCCCCACCGGCCCCGCGGCCTGCTCAGGCAGGAGCCCAGGGCCAGCCCCCTGCGAGGAAACGCGTCCCGGGGAGGGCACGGCCGCCGCCCCTTCGCCCCGCAAGCCTCGCCGCCCCTCCCTGAGCACGGCGGAGGGGAAGGGAGGAGAGAGCAGCAGCACGCTCCTTCCTGCCGGCGCCGCCGTCCCAGGGATTCACCTCCGCCGCCACAGCTTCCTACCGCTGCGGCGGCCCCGCACCGCCTCCCCGCTTACCTCGATCCCCGCACACGCTCAGGCCCGCCCCGCCGCCCGCCCCCCGCCTGATATAGCGGCCGCGGCAGGGCAGGGCGGGGCCCGCCGCGGAGGTCACCGCCCGCCCCCCCCCCCCCCCCC
>VZSC01004252.1:679765-696885 GCA_013398225.1 Steatornis caripensis
CCCCCCCCCCCCCCGCAGTGGCTTGCGCCGCCGCCTCCTCACCTGCCTGTCTGCCTTCCCGCTCTGCGCCGCTACGCCTCACGTCACGGGGAGAGAAGTGAGGACTGCTTGTTGGGGCGGGGAGCCGTTACCGGTCAGCGTGCGCGACGGGGCGGCTCCCTGTGAAGGTCAGGGTGCCCCACCCGGGGGCCGCCCTTGGACCGAGGGTACCCCTGGGTGCAGGGGCTGAGGCGTCAAATTCCCTTTTTTAAGGTTAAGACGCGTTGCTCTTCCGGTGCGCTGCGTGGGCAAGGGAGCTGAGCGATGGCCGCGGCGGGAGACGCGAACAGGGCGTCGGGGAAGGGACGAGTGGCGTGACACCACTCCGCACCTCGCTCTGGCCCTAAGGGCGTGGCTCGCACAGGTCCCCGGTTAAGCTGTCACCCATTGTCTAGTCGCGTGCATCACAATGGCCTCGTAGAATGGTCGGCCTATGGCAGGCTGGCATCTGTTCTCTAGGCGGGCCCTGAGAGAAGGGCGTCGTTGCCCGGGTACGAGGGGAACCCCGCCCATTCACAACGCAGGCCCCAGCCGCACCCTTTCACTAGCATGTGTTGGGTGGCAACGGGACAGTAAGAAATGTTAGTCTCTGCCTGTTTAAACCAGCAGAAGGGTTCCTCCGGGCCGGTGCAGGGCCCCTTGAGGAGACTTAACAGGACTGTGGGTCATCTTACTTAACGAAAGATGCGTACGTCCTCTATAAATGCAACCCAGTCGTATAAACGCTTGATAGCTGGTAAAAGCACTGAAGTCCGTTGAACACAGGCAATCAAATAATCGCAAGCTTCTGTTAACCTCTAACAATGCCATAAGCGCCGCACAAGATATCAAAGGTTGGAAGACCATAGAAAATGGCTCTTCCAAAGACCAGAGGACTACACTGGAATTACGTTTTTCTGTCTTTGTGTGGCCATTACCTCAAAAAGCGATAAGTAACAAGCAAGTTGAGAGAGATTGTGAAAGTTAGGAAAATAGAGGTGTTTTGAAAGAGACAAAAACGAGTCAAGGAAGGATTGTGAAGAGAGGTTTTACAGAACACACAAGGTGCTCTTGTAGCACACAGGATGGATGAGAGGAAGTGCTCATACAAAAGAAAGGTTGCATTTAAAAGTAAAACCAAGCAAATCATAAGGGATTCAAATGATAAGGAGAATTCACAAGAGTATCGCGGAACCAGATTCAGCCATATGGAACCACCTGTAGCATCCGCAGCCTTGCCACTTACCCTGGTTTAATCACAAGTCTCAAACTACTTTGTTTTTCATAAAGCCCTGGCTCCTAGAATGCGGTCACTCTGCGAGGCTAGTTCCCACAACTGAGAAGAAATGCTAGTGAGAGTGTGACACAGCTTGTGTCCAGCATCAGTAACGCACCCTGAAAGTCCTTCTAGTAGATTTCTGTTCCCCGTGTGGTTTTGTTCAAAGCTAGCATGATGGACTAGATCCCTGCAAAGTAATTATAAAAATGTATGATCAATTAATGAATATATTAATAATAAGTCATAATGTGCAGGCACCTGGGAATATTCTATAAATCATAATTACAGCTGGCAATCTGTAGTGCACTTTTACAATTAGGCATTTGTATAAAAGAGGGAAAAATTGAAAGGAAGATTCATACAAGCCAAATCCATATTTAAAATCAAATTATATTTAATCTTCATTTTAAAACATACAGAATAACTATTTGAGACTGATGCTATATACATTTATAGTATATGTGTGTAGTCTCTAGAGTACCTTAAAACCTGTTACTAATGTGGCAAGGTGAAGCACACCAAAGGTAGGAAATGCCGGGATTAAGAGCAGCCTAAATTAATTAGTTTAATGCCGTTTTGCAGATCTATTGTGAGATCGTATTTAAGTAGATGGTCATAGCTTATCACAGTCTAGCCACACATTGATTACAGCCGTGGGGTCCTAGACTCTCAGTATTCCTAACCCAGGAGTCCGCACACTTCACTCCAGGTTCTGAAGAGGACTGCACTCTAATGGCTGAAGGAAAACATGCTGTTCATTTTTTCATGTTTGACTGATTCTGCTCATCCCCTCCAGCTGGCTCTGCCCTCATTTTCCCCAGTCCCAGCGGTTTATCCCACTCTCGTTTTTCTTGCATTCCCGTTTCCACTCCTGAACTCCAGGCTTGCTCTTTCTGCCCAGGTGTGTGTGCTGTCCAAGGCTCCTCTGAGAAGCAGTATCTCCTTTGCATGCGAGTCCAACCCTTTGCGCAACCACTTCGTTTTCCACACCTGACTCTCCATCCAGCCTGCCAAAACCCTTCCTCATCCCAGTGGCATCCAGTGTGAGCCTGCCTCCCTCCAGCTACAGTGGGCGAAGCCCCGGCTGGCTGTGGCGAAGACTGAGACCAGGTTCCCACATTCGTTCCCTGCCATCCCTTTTATTATCTTATTGTGAAACACCACAAAGTAAATGGACATGTAGAATAAGATCGGCTGCTTGTTAGCTTTAGGTGAGAAAGACATACAGAAAAGGCACTGCAAAGATTGTATAGTGATGGAATAGAGAAGCCTGCTTCAGTCACGGAACATCCGTGGAACAGCCAAGGAAGGCTGAAGAATTCTGGAACTAGCAACAGATGGATAAATTAGATTTTTTTACCTCCATGTTCAATCCTGCCTAGCAAACTGGTTCACATTCCTGCTCTTCTTGTGCAACCAGTGCCAGGTACCCTTTGCCATTCTCAGCCATTTTTAATCTCCTCACTCAGCCCTCACTTCACCAGAATTCTTGATTCTACTGCCTCCTTTCCATTCCCCTCATTTTGCTCCCCCCGCCCGCCACGTTCTGCATTTTCATCAGACATTTTATCCTTCTGTAGTTTTCAAGGGAAAAAAGGAAAGGGAGCCGTGAAAGTAAGCAGAAACAGTTACTGTGCCTGGGAGCAGCCATTACAAACTTAGTCAAACTTCACCTATGTAGCCCCAGGGCAAACACTGTGTTTTTCATTAAAGCCGGTGTTAACACCTGTAGGATCTGGAGGGAACAGAGTTATGCCTCCTGGAAGAAGCATGTTGGGAGAATTCACAAGTTCAGCTGAAAGAGCTCTCTGTGGAGTATGTGCTGACTGCCTGCATATAAGCATACTGCACAAAAGCCACTCCTTGACAGCAAAGTTGAAATTCCTGTTCCCAGAGTGCGGGTTTCTGGAATTTTGGTGAAAGCGCAGACAGGACCCTGTGAAGTGTTTGGTTTTTCAGTCTCGTTCTTGAAAATGGCTAACCCAGCGGGTCTCCACTCAGTTTGGAGGCAGACACCTGGAATGGAAGATTTCATCTGGAACTGAAAAAGCTGTTAAAGCAAATTAAAAAACAACAGCAAAATGCTGGGCAGCCTTAGTAATGAGAGGGACCAGCTGAGGAGAAAGATGTGGTCCAAACAGTGCAAGCAGCAGCACCTGCTTCTTTTAGTTTCTCTGTCCTTGCTTAGGACCTCATCAAAGCTCCGCTGCAAAAGGGGAAACATTGCAGAGCAGGCATTCGTGTGGTATTTCTTTTATGTGTGTGTGTGTGTGTGAGTGAAAATTTCAAAATGTAATTTCCAAGGGCGAGATTCAAGGGAAGGTTTGCCCATAAATGCTTTGCAATAAGGACAGGCCCATGAAAGTCGATTTATTTGTGTCAGAAGCATTTCTTTCATGGAGTTTATGAAAAACGTTTGCCTAATCGTTTACTACAAACTGGGTNGTAATTTCCAAGGGTGAGATTCAAGGGAAGGTTTGCCCATAAATGCTTTGCAATAAGGACAGGCCCATGAAAGTCGATTTATTTGTGTCAGAAGCATTTCTTTCATGGAGTTTATGAAAAACGTTTGCCTAATCGTTTACTACAAACTGGGTTTACTACTTACTGAGTTTATTACTCAGTTACTACTGAGTTTATTACAAACTGGAACTGTAGAAGCGCACACGCTCACTGTTCTGCAGAGGGGTTAACTACATGATACCATGAGCCAGGTGTGCTGCCTTCGTCTGCTCCTCTGGCAGAGCCCAGACAGGCCAGTGCTTCGTTGCTTCCCAAGAAGTAGCTATAAATTGCTCAGTAACCCTGCCCTTCCAATGCAGCCCTGAAGAGCCCTTCAATGCTGCGGGTCTCCATTAAAACATTATTATGTTATGCTGTATTTCTCAAACATCTGGGGTCTTTCTTTTCCAGATTTCTGAGTTCTTACATGAACACCTTTTCTTCTCGCAGAATTTGATTTGCTTCCTCGTCCAGCGACTCATCTGCAGGATCCTTAATTGCCAATGGCTCCAGTCTCTGCGTAGCAGAGGATCACAAGCATGAATCGCTGGTTGGCTGTATGACCCTTATGACCATGTGTGCATGGCGCAAAAATGTTAAAGTCAAATAGGTCTTAAAAATGTAACAGCCTAACTTGGCTATCCAGTTGGTCATCTTAGGTATGTTTTAGACAGTAATGATTTGGCCGGCTTAGAAGCTTTCGTGCCTTTCATCCTACAACCAATAACCCCAGCTCCTCGAGAGAAGCTAATGGATTTTTATTATTCCCAGGGAATTACTAATAACAGATTTATTTCCTTCTTATTGCCATCTAAACACCTTTGATCTCAGGCTTTCCAGGTGGACTTTTCACTTGTGTTTCCCTTTGAATCTTATTATGTTGCTGCATTCTGGGACGCCATTAAACTTAATTTTAAAGGCTGAATTCAGACCATTGCAGGCTGTCTTTGCAATCTGGTACCTTCCCCTGCATCATTACTTAATATGTTGTGTGGAAAATAAAAAATAGGCTTCACTTTCTGGCTTTTTCTCATTAGGAAAAAAGGATGAGTGGCAGACAAATTGCCATTCCTGAAATCTGTCTGTGACCTGAACTCACGATTCAATTTTGTGGCTTCATTTTTTTTCCTTCTGCAAGTTCTGAGCAATTTCATATGCAAAATGTTATGCACCAGCATGTAATTGAATAAGAAGAGGGGCAGAATTTGGGAACTTCACAAAGTGCTGTTATGAGATTCAGTCAGGGGGAAAAGATAACCCAAAATGATTAGGGAAGAAAGCTTGAAGACTGTAGAGATTTTTATTATCAGTTAGCTTATCTCATTAATCTGTGTTCCTGTAAAAACTTAAAATTTACACAAAATAATATGGTGTTTATGTGGGGAAGATGTTAACGGAAGTTTAACATGCATGGTAAATAGTAATTATAGGAAAAAATCATAAATTGGAGACCCAAAACAGCCCTCTGATAGCTTTAATAAAGTGGGGACAAGTGTTTTCTGAAGATGTACATGCATATGATTAATCATATGTTGCCCTTTTTCTCACCCCCCCAATATTGATCACATAAATGCAAATAAACACAAGTTTAAGTATTTATAACATAGGGCCTCTGTTTCTTCAAGACCTCCAATGATTCCTTGTAGAATTCAAAGTATGAAAAACAATTTTGATCGTAGTCCTTCATTTTCCTACCTTTTAATAAAATCCAGGCTGTTTATTAATTTGTATTCCAAAAAGATCTTCTGTTTCTATTGCAACTATTATTTTCTTAGGCTCACCAGCAAATAAACTGCTCATAAATAAATGGATATCTTTTAAAAAATAGCAATTGATTTTTATCAGACATAGGAATATTGTTGGCAATTTATAACAGGGCTGAAACCACCCCAACTATTTCATAGAACTCTTAGACAGCTAGCAGGATGCATTTATCCAGGGATCCTGATAACTTGGGTCTTAATATTTTAGGCTAACAAAATGAATTAAGTATCGGACATCTGTTTAATCACCTGCCTCACCTAACTCCCGTTTTCATTTACTCTCCATAGTTGTTACGAACAGTAGTTCAAACACTCCCTCTTGAAATGTCTGCATAGAAACTAGTCTGTTTTTCTCTTACCTTACTAAGTTTTGCCACAAGAAGCAAGCTTTCGTTGGAACAATTTGATTAAGTAATTTGCATTTTTATGTTGGCCGTGTTGATACGAGTGCAGCCATTCACACAAGTGTCAGAACATGGCAGCCCGCAGCCACAGGGAGTATAAACTGTCGTTGAGCCGGCAAATTACTTTTCTGTTCAGGACCCTAATTAAATACATGCATAAGACCATGCTTAACTTTGAGCATTTGACTAATCCCACTGACTTCATTAAGACAATATAATCCACAAATTTCATTTTTATTCAAAACTCATATTGAAAAGCATGGGGGCTTGGGTTTTTTTTGCATTTGTTGTTTTCCCTGCTCACAAAAATTGTGATCTTAATGGGACAGCTCATCTTCTTAAAGAGGAGCAGTAAGTGCTTCCTTGAGATAAAAATCTTGACAGCTTTCCAGCACAGTATTTGTATGTTAATGGGAAAGTGATGTGAAAGAACTTTACGTAAAGTGTTTGTGAATAATTGTTTACTCTCTGTATTATTCGTATAATTCAGATATGGATGTATTATGTTTTAGAAGTTATGAATATTGCTCAATTCAGAGATCTTGATTAAAAAAACAAAACCAAAAACCTAGTGTTTCTGCAGCACTTTGTACATGCAGAAACGTAGTTACAAAAAAGCAATGAATAGTTGTCAAAAGCATGCTGCTCTTATACCCCCTAGAGCAAAAGGAGCGTGAGGAGTGTTTTCTGTTAAGGAAAACCAGAACCAGCTCTGAAGCTTGCCAGAATATAGGAGAATAGCTTCTCTAAATTGTTTACAATTTCCCTATTTTTCAACCACGTGTACACTAGCACAACTGAAGACAAAAACCTGTGAAATAATCAGAGCCTTCAGCCTCCAGTCAAGTTAATGGCAGCGGAATGTTTTCAGATCCTCAGAAAAGCAGACCAGCGTTACACTGCTGCACCACTACCACCACTGATAAGAAGACAAAAGAGCCAGGGGTGAGCCTGGGAGAGAGACAGAGATTTAGTGACCATCCTACAGCTTGGAAGGAAACCTATAAAAACCCAAACAAAGCACAACCTTGGAATCTTGTCTTACAGTAATGCTGAAAGGCAGCATGAACACATGTAGTCATCTTCACGTTTCAGTGATAAATAAATATGCGTTGGTTTCACAGACTAAAATTACCTAGACTGACTCAAGTGTCAACAGCATGATACACAGGATGGTTAACACAGATTGAAAAAAAAATTTCCCTTTTGAATGCTGCCCTGCCTTACACGCGTAGGTTATGGCCACATTGTCCTTGCCACCAGCACATCAACAAGAGCACAAAATCCTGGGCCACACTGGATCGTGGCCACACTTCCGAGGCCTCAGAGTCCTTTGGAAGCGCCTGGATTATTCAGTGTTACATGTAGGGACGTGAGCTGATGAACACTAGCCTGTTTCGTGCTCGAAGCCTGTTGCCTTCCCAAGCCAGCCAGCCGCATGCGCCAGGGCAGAGGCTGGGCACACCCCAGCACAGGCTGTGGGACTGGTGAGTGGGTCAGACGTCGCGTGCAGAACCAGGAGCCAGCCCAGCTTAACACCCTTCAAGTTCCCTGGCGTAGGTAGGACTCCTGGTAGCCCTAGACTGAGCAGACAACTCCGTAGCTGAAAGCTTCCACTTCCAGAAAAAATGAGCAACCTATACCTCCCTCTGACATCCACTGTAACCAGAAATGCTCAGCCACTCTGAAAATATAACCAAAAGCTCCATGGTCTGTAAATACTTGTTCACAGGTTTATCTTTAAGTACATAAGAAATCCTGTGAGATAGCATCCAGCCTTCATTGAAGCCATCGCAAATACTGCCAGGGGCTTCTTGGAGGTCAGTGTTTTGCCCCTCACTCCCATGGGGCTTCTTGTGTACTGAGAGCAGGCCTAAATTTGACTCAGGTGCTCACAAAAAAAATACCCGGAATACTTGGATATATTTTATGAGAGAGGTTTTAAATTAAAAACCTCCCCATTTCCCCTGCCATAATGCCTACTAGTTTCAGCTTTGCATTTTAGTTTTCTCCTATCAAAGGTTTATTTTGCTGTGTAGTTCAAGTATATTACACCATTACAGAAAGGTCCCTGAAACAGTGTAGTTAGGTGGATATTTCTGCTCTCTGCAGAGAAACAGAATAGAGAAACGTACAGTAAAAACTCAGAGGATCTTAAAAATCCATTAGAAACTGCACTACTCACCTTGATTTTATAAAGAAGATACTCAGATATGATGGCCATATGAAATGCCAATATAATTTTTAACTGTTCTATTTTAAAATGTATTTATCTTACTTCAGCGGCTCGTAGGCTGAGTCTCAGTCCCTCTTACTTAATAGCTGTGGGGTTGGGGTTTTTTTCAAATGACACAGGGGTTTCACAGCCGTGGCATGTCCGCAAGTATAAAAGAGCTCCACACAGAGCAATACAGTACTGCTCAGCAACTCTTCTGCTCTTTGCTTTACACGGTGGGACGTAGCAGAGAAAACACAACATGCCAGACCCCAACAACTATGAATGACCCTCAGGGTGGAGCCTAAATTAGTTGTCTAAATTTCCAATGCAACTTAAAGGAAATATTTTTATGAAGCACCCCACTCCCCGTCCCCAGCCTTGCAGCAAATGACCTTTCTCACAGCTAATCAAGATCTGATTATTTACTGTGAAATTCTATAGACAGACTTCAAGTAGAAAAATTATAGCAGTTTAATGGGCTACAAAACATTTCTAACCTCTTTTTTTTTCTTATTTAGCTGATCTTACTGTTGCAATTAGCAACACCACTGACGCCCGCAGGTGCGGTTGAACAGAACTTTACATGGGAACTTACCCTCGAAAACCAGCGTCAAGGATAAAAAATTATGTAAAGTAGCAGATTGAATGTTAGCAAATTGACCAGGTGCCTTCTCAGCCTTCCAAACATCCAGCCCCTCCAAATATACAGAGGAAGAAGTTGCCATTCTTTTACATCACAATCATCAGAAGAGGAGTGTGTGCTTCACTGTGTCTGGGGAGAGGCACGTTATTCACGCTCAGTAGATTGAGAAGAAATGGGTATTTATGAGTAGATGCATTTTATGTGGTTACTGTGTTGCCAGTCCAGCAAAGCACTGACTTAAGTGCACAAGAAATACAACTGACTCCAATTTAAACAGCTTCTTTGTGAATTTCTAGTTTCTTTAGACTTTTTAAAGTATACTGGTTAGCTAATAAATGCTTTGTTAGGCTCACGTTAATCGTTGTTCCAGCAAATCCTGTAAGCGCATCATTCAGACAGATCTCTGTTAATTTTATCCAGCACCTTTTAAGGGAATCTCATGATTGTCCGGAATTTTCCCACCCTGGAAAGAACACTTGTGGTCATGGGTAGCATCCTGATGAGGGAGGGAAGTTAAACCTTTTTTTTTAATCATCTGTTGATTGTTTTCATCATGTTTCCTTTTCTATTCATCCTCCAAATATTCCATTGTCCTTAGGGGTGTCCAACATTTTTTCATTGACACTTCTTCTTTCTCATAGCCTCGGGCTACCTGCTTCCCTTCTTCATCAGACAATTACACAATATGAAGCGTGTAGCATGCAGATGAAGTGTTGCGAAGGAAAGGATGTCTTGAACTCATTATTTGGAGAGATATGTAACAATGAACTGCAATGCTGTTGGAATTACGTGTGAAATAAATTAAGTGGAACTGACTTTGCCACTTTGCATATGATAATGAAGAGTTTAAAAGCAATGTCTTAAAAAATTATGAAGTTGATTGAAATTATTATACATTTATTTTCTACCTCATACGTTAATAAGAGAGTTGTGACGGTGATTTCTAAGTAGGTAATAGAGAACAGTGAACTAACACACATGCTTGAAAACCCTGATTTGAAAATGTCCTACTTTGTTGCATAGTCATGAGGCCTGTTACTTGCACATTTAATTTCCTTTGAATGCTTTTAGCCCAGTGAATGATTATAATTATGAAATGAATGTACTGAAGACTGAATCATTTTTTATTTTTATTGCTATCTAGATACTAAGGCAGGTAGAAGTGACGATGAATGTGGGTTTTTTTTAAAGGCAAATGTTTTATTTATTCTGTTGAGCATAAGTTTTCAACTAATTTGAAAATTTAAATGAATTTACAGCTTACAACAGATGACAGAAACACAGTCCTAAAACCAGAAATCTTGTTTTCTGTTGTGCTGCGTTGCTCAAAACAACCAATGTGTTTAAAAGGGCTATGACAGAAAGTATGCTGTAGCAGTAAGCTAATATCCACAGTTAATTTATATGTTTGTTTTGTCGTTTTTTTTTTTTTATTTTGAAAACCTCAAATTTTTAGGAAACCTGAAATAAAGTGAAGAAGTGATCAGTGAAGAAGGAGGGGAGGAGGTGCTCCAGGCGCCACAGCACAGATTCCCCTGCAGCCGGTGCGGAAGGCCATGGTGAGGCAGGCTGTGCCCCTGCAGCCCATGGAGGTTCATGGTGGAGCAGATCTCCACCTGCAGCCTGTGGAGGACCCCACGCCGGAGCAGGTGGATGCCCGAAGGAGGCTGTGACCCTGTGGGAAGCCCATGCTGGAGCAGGCTCCTGGCAGGACCTGTGGCCCCGTGGAGAGAGGAGCCCACGCTGGAGCAGGTTTGCTGGCAGGGCTTGTGACCTTGGAGCAGTCTGTTCCCGAAGGGCTGCGCCCTGTGGGGGAAACCCACGCTGGAGCAGTTCATGAAGAACCGCAGCCCATGGGAAGGACCCACGCTGGCGGAGTTCGTGGAGGACTGACTGCTTGTGGGAGGGACCCCACGCTGGAGCAGGGGAAGAGAGTGAGAAGCCCTCCCCCTGAGGAGGAAGGAGCGGCAGAGACAACATGTGATGAACTGACTGCAACCGCCATTGCCCGTGCCCCCGCATCGCTCAGTGGGAAGAGGTAGAGACATCACGAGTGAAGTTCAGCCCGAGAAGAAGGGGGTGTGGGGGAAGGTGTTTTTAAGGTTTGGGTTTTTTCTCATTACCCTGCTCTGATTTGATTGGTAATAAATTAAACTAATGTCCCCAAGTCAAGCCTGTTTTGCCTGTGACAGTAACTGCTGAGTGACCTCTCGCTGTCCTTGTCTTGACCCAGGAGCCTTTCATTACATTTTCTCTCCCCCATCCAGTTGAGGAGAGGGAGTGATAGAGCAGCTTTGGTGGGCACCCAGGATCAACACACCACACAGAGGATCTCAAATATTGGATATTGCTTTACTATTTAATCTCACGCTACTGCCAATAGCCCTTACTGACAAGCCGTTTTACTTGTGTTGATTTTAAGACATTTCCATAAATATTTTAAAGCTCTGCAACTGACAGCTCGTAATTCTGCAGATATTTAGAACTGGGTATGTGGCTTGACCCATCCCCCAAATGGTTACACACAGGGGCTATGATGTGTTTCCAGGTTCAAATCCTAAATCTGGCAGCTTTAAAGTTGGTTGTAACAACCAAAACACTGGAAAAGACAGAGTAAAAGTGACAGTATACTGTCAGTCCTATGATGAAGCCAGAACTGGGATGGGACCTTATGCGTGTGCTGCCATCACCGGGTTTCCCCTCTCACAGCCTTCTCCTTCAGTAGCCTCGCCTCCAGCAGATAAACCATTACAAATAGCTTGTAACAAGCTTGTAATGACTTCCTAGACAGTAACATCTCAAACAATTCATCTGTTTGCCAATGCACACGCATCTAAACCCTAACAAAGGTGTAAAAGTAAAAATACACAGTTAGGGCGTACAACCCACTGAGTACCTACCTTCTGTGTTTCAGTGGGCTTTGTTTGCATCTATGTTATGGAAGTGGTTAAGACAAACTGAAATGACTCATTCTTGTAACACAGTAAGAATGCCCTTTCAGTGGGAAACGTGATACTGTTATAACTCTATTGTATTTTCAGATATATTGTGCTAACCCTCGAATAACTCATGCTCTCTGACATAGATGCAATCAAGGGAAAAGGAACTAATGAGGAAAGAGAAGAGAAAGATACAGTTTGAAGTTGGTGGGGGTGGGTGGGGAGAGCAGCTTTAAAGTTAGCAAGGGCCCTGGTTAAACTCCCCATCCTGTGCACATATGTTCTATAACTGACGCTATTGCTGCATTGCAACAGTGGGCCGTGCGCATATAAATACTGATTTACTATCTGTAAATTTTATATGTACGTTTATAGCTACTTTAAAGGCCATTTATTTTGTCAGTACAAGGTATTGTGACCTGAATGTAAATAGAAATCAGATTCTTAGTCTTTCTTAACTTTTGAAATAGCTAAGCATCTTCAAAGACTACAAAATCAGAGAAAAATGTGAAACAGAAAGAAGCAATTTTTGCTTTGTTCCAGTTTAGACAAGAGCAGAGGTGACAGCATAATTTTTGAACTCTCTTCTCAGTAGGTTTGGCCAATAACTTGGCAGTAGCTGGCCAAACCACTCTAAACAAGGAGGCAGGCAATAATTTACACAGTGCATAATCCCATCTCCATTCTCAGTATGGAATATAGAGCTGGGAGGGGACCCATCCTGGGCCATGGAGTGGGTTCCTCTCCAGCCACAGGCAGCCAGAAAGCATAATCCCTCATATAAACACTGGCCTCTTATTTTGGCAAACTCATCGGTACATAATCTTCAAGTTAGAAAACTAAGAGAAATTTACCTCATGGTTCATAGCTTGCAGCCATTGCTGATTTTAACCTAATGCAAACAATGTAGGAAACAGTAAAGAACTAATGCGAAAGGGAGAGGCTTGACTTTCCTGATTTTATATTAGAAAATAAAATCTAATCCAACTACATAACAGAATACCAGAATCATCTTCCAAACTCCACAGCAGAAATTTCACCTCCATAATTTCTTCCTTGCCCTTCAAAGCCTACAAACGGTTGAGTTACACATTCCTGCATGGATATTAAATCATTAGTTATAGTTTCTTTTCTGTTTTCCCTGCAGGTAAACAGGGGTCTGAGGAACCTACACAGGTGACTGTGGATGGAGATTTTCCTCAATGGAAGACGTGTGGGAAGCCAGCTATCTCCGTGCTGTTACTCCAGTGGATCTCTGCTCGGCTGCTTGCCTTCTCCAAAGCCCCACGCTGTCACTGGGCAGCCGTCTGCAGCTCACAAGCTTCCCATCTAAGCCTCGGAGCCATACTTCGTGTTGCACAGAGCATGATTCACATAGGCACAAACAATAGCCGAGGGTTAGCTTGTATAAACGATGAGAGGTGATGCAGGGGAGCTGAGCTCTTCACTCATCTGCCTTCAAAAGAGGAGAAAGTGCCTGCCTGGCAAACCGCCTGTCTCACATGGAAAGCTGGGCATACAGATGAGGCGAAGCTACTGCTTCCTGTCTGCTGACAGAGGCCTTCCAGAAGCAAACGAGACAATGGATGGTTACTGTGTGCTAACAGCACTGAAAATCTGTTCAAGAACTGGTATTTCTCAGCTCTCCTTTCATTCCACACTCTCATTTATCTCCATATGTTCTCAGACCTTTCCTAAAGGCACGTTTTTCCTCACCTGCAATAGCAAACCTTATATTTTTATATATATATATATATATTTATTATACTAGTGCCAACATTTGCATTTAGAAAAATCCTCTTCTCCGTCACTTAGAAAACTTACTCTTTTCTGTTTCTTCCTTAAAAGCCACGTTTCCTCAGTCTTCCTGTATTGAAATCCACTTGGAATCTGTCTGTTCCGATTTTCCACTTGATCTTTGTCTTAAACATTCAACTCATATCAGGACTCCTGTCTACTCCCAAAGGTGCAGAGTCAGCAACAAAAACCTTATGATTAGTTACCACTCAGACTTCAAAAGTGTGTCCAACAGACTAGGCAGAAATGACAGAAACATTAAAAGAGACAGATGAACAACAAGATTGAAAAAGACGAGAGAAAGAGAAAGCGGGGGCACTAAGAAGGTGATGTTACTCAGGGGAGCTAGTCTATAACATGATTAGGTTTTACTCAGTTCTTCTTTCTAGAGTACCTTGACCTCTGTTCAGTACTATTTTAAAATTTCTAGAAGCTCTGTAACTTTTGAAGATTAAAAATAACAGCAAAAGGAGCAAAGGGGTTCCTATATTCCTGATTTATTTCAATCCAGCATAAAGGAGGAAAATAAATCTGCTGCCCCTTCAGGACATATCTCTATGCTACAGCAGCTTCGGGAACAATTGCCCATCTCGGTTCCTTCTCCCCCATTTCTGTCCCTATGGACTAAAACCTGTCTGATTTTGTCCATCAGTCTGAAATAACCCCGTAATTTTAAATACTGGCAATATAAACCTCTACACCTTAGCAGTTACCCATGCTACCTTTGAATTCAGCAGAAGCATATTTAGGATGAGATTCTTATGACTGGTTTTAGATCACGGGATAATTCAGGTTGGAAGGGATCTCATGTGATCTCTAGGCCAGGGTCAGATATGTGGTCAGACCGGGTTATTCAAAGCTTTGTCCAGTCTTGTCCTGAAAACCTCCACAGATGGAGACTGCACAGCCTCTCTGGGCAACCTATTTGACTGCCTCGCTGTCCTTGCAGTGAAATGGTTTCTTCTTGTCCCAGATCCCTTCAGTTTATGCTTTTTGTTTCTTATCCTCCCATCACACACCGCTGGGAAGAGCCTGGCTCCATCTTGCTAACCTTGGGAAGGCTGTTGCCAGGTCTCCCCTAACCTGTGTCATCTCCAGGCCAAACAAGTCTAGTTTCCTCAGTCTTTCCCCACAAGGAAAGTGACTATCTTGTTATCCCGCTGCTGAATTAGCTCCAAGTTATTCATGTTTTTCTTGTACTGGGGGTGTGTGTGTCATAACTGCACACGCTATTCAAGTACCTATAGAGACCCTTGTGACCACGGGCAGAGGTCCTGCCCAGGCCCAGGGTGACAGCTGCCCTTCCTGCCCCACCGGAAGCCGCCAGGCTTGGGGCGTGCACAGGCGGGCACCAGCCCAGCCCAAAGGAAACCAACTCAGAGCTTGGTTCCTCAGGATCAGAGGACCAGACAGCAAAAGAAGAGGAGGCAAAGAAGGGACTGGGATGTGCCATCAGTGTTGCTGGTAAGTTTTTAACGGTGTCCTTTTTTATCTAGATGACATCCCATAACCATCTTTTCAACACCCTCCCAAGGTAGCATCTTCTGTTTTAAACCTGTCCCCGTGCTATTTCTCAAACCCTTGTGGTGCCTGAGTAATACACACTGGAGCAGTGAAAACTGCAATTATGGCTTTTTATGTCCTCTTCTAATTTATAGGTTTTCGAATTACTCTACATCCAACAGTTTTACTTCGTCATTAAAAATCGGTAAACGCTATCCAGCTTAATAGGAGTGGCATTTCCATTCAAAAATGATTCCCTTCTGTCTGAAGAGGCTGTTTCGGAAAAGAACGTCATTGGGAGGTTTTCAGTTTCTCACAAATGACTGTGAATCGGGAGGGAAGGTTGTGTGTTTTGATTTTGCCATTCAGTACAGTTTTGTGGTTGGATCCAAGGGGCAGTTAGAAAGTGAAGAGTTATTTCTTGACTGTTTTCAATACAGCCTCATTTTTTGACATTAAAACATTTTCAAAATACCACAGAATTAAAAAAAGAAGTACATAAATGGCTGTCCATCAGACCACTGAAATTATTTTGAAAGAGACCTCATGCTGAGAGGGACATCAGAGTGGCCTCTGTTTGGCGACTCTGTGCACATCCAAAAGAATCCTAGCCTGGTGCTGCTCCGTCATGTAAAAATGGTACCTGGGATTTTCACAGGGACTTCCTAGAGCTTCCCAAGGCAACAATCCCTTAATCGTTTTCAGACTGGACTCCCCAGGGCTTGGGCGTTCTCTTGCTCGTCCTCAGATTGGGCATTTCCTATTGCTCCACGAGGTGGGACCCTGAGAACATACTGAAGTGAGCACACCTCTAGCCAACTCCACCAATGTAGATGCTTTCAAAGCACTTTCTGCTGAAGGAGCAGCCACGGGATGTTTTCAGGACGGCCCTGATCAATGCCATACAGACATTTTTTGAAATGTACCTGAAGGATGGATTTCTGGAAACCCTCAAAATCTTCCCAAGATGGCATTTTTGGAGTATTTTCTAGAGTTGCCTCCTTCAGATAATGGTACCTAAACTGAAATGGCTATAAATGAAGTCTAGCTTTACGAGGAAACATGCATGTTGTAGAACTCTGCCTTTAGACAAATCAATTTTATCCTCAGTTTCTTTACAGCACAACTAAACATGCTCATCATAATCCTTCTTCTCTTGGGATACTGCAAATACTTCACTATATGAGCTTTTGAGTCAGCCAAATAGAAAAATTTGCCAGGAAGGGTTTATCTCTAGCTATGAACACGTGTGCAAACTCTGGCTTGGCAATGGATTTTCACCTAGCTGCAAACATTTTTTGTTTCATGCTCAATGACTTTTTTGTGCTAGCCCTGCAGAGCTGTCTGTCCCATCTCTATCCCCTTCCCTACTAAAAAGGCTTTCCTATCATCTTCAAAACAAGAAGCTGAGCTTCTGATGGGTGTTCAGCACCCATTAGGATTAGACCTGCTTTAAGGTAAAAAAAAAAAAAAAAAGGTACCAAATCAAATATACTAGCTGTTCATTTGCAGTTAATTTGGAAACATATAGAGTGTGCACATTATAAATAATTTCACTCAACCACCCTGTACTTTAAAGTGCAGAGACTGTAAACAAAGCAAACTGGAATTAGAATACGTAGGACGATTTTTAGGACTTTGAGTGGAAATTTGATTGACTGAAGTGCTGATAGTCTTAAACCTTAAGTGCTTGGTGTCAGCAAAGAGGTGATCTTTATGGCTGAGTTTTACAATCTGAATATAAGAGTTTATGTGAAAATATGCAAGAGGTCCTTAATGAAAATGTTGCTACCAGGCACTGCTACACTACTACTAATGCTTCTGCGTTCTTACTTTCGACTTCCCTCCTAATTTCATAGAATCATAGAATCATAGAATCATAGAATCATAGAATCATAGAATCATAGAATCATAGAATGGTAGGGGTTGGAAGGGACCTCTAGAGATCATCTAGTCCAACCCCCCTGCTAAAGCAGGTTAGCCTAGAGCAGGTTGCACAGGAATGCATCCAGGCGGGTTTTGAATCTCTCCAGAGAAGGAGACTCCACAACCTC
>VZSC01004252.1:699668-722950 GCA_013398225.1 Steatornis caripensis
ATTCCAGTCATGCGAGCTGTCCCACCACGTCTCCGTGATCACAATGAGATCGTGGCCCCGTGACCACGCACAGATCTCCAGCTCCTCCTGTTTATTCCCCATACTGCATGCATTGGTGTACAGGCACTTCAGGGAGGTAGTCGAGCACACAGATTTCCCTGGAGGGGCTCACAAGGATCCACTGTCGTCATACCCATCCTTGAGGTGGTTGACCGCCTGCTTCTCATTTTGGGAGGCAGGTGAGAAACCGTTTTTGCTGCCCTGATTGTCCTTGCTTATTCCCCAGTCGATTGCATTTGATGTAAAGGTGCCAGAGGAGAAGGTTTAGTACAGCACCGGAATTTTGGATGACTCCCAAAAATAAGAGTTTCTACTATTTTATAATAGTGCCTCTGTTCTCTCCAGTTTTTAAAAAATAATAATCTGCATATGACTTTCTTTTATCCATCATCTCATAGACATGAAAAGCTAGATTGTAGCTAGGGGACAGAGTGCTACAGTGGCACCAGCTTCTTCAACAGCTTATGTCTGGGCAGATGACAATCAGGGAAACGTGTCCAGGGGAAGGAAGAGGCTGTGCAACTTGCACCCTGCAGAGGGTAACAGCCTGGCAAGGGTACCAACCCAAGAGCAATCATGCAGATGACCAGGAAACAAAAACAGAAGGAGAATTTATATCCAAAGGAAAGGGAGCCTAACAGCGTGAGGAGGACACAGGGAATGGTGTTTGGAGAAATGGTTTGCTTGTCTTCTTTCCTAGGTAATTATTTAAGGACAGCAAGTGATACCCAAGCAAAGGGTCTGTGAAGGTGTGAAGTCTGGAATTTTACTCTCCCTCTCTCCATAGTGGAGAAACAACCCACTGTTTAACACCCTTTCCTTCAGGATGGCATTTAATAGTAGACATCTCCATTTCCATACAAAATACTAACCCCCTCACCTTGAAGTGTTTTTAAGCCTTTCTCATTCTGCCTCAAGCTGCCTCTAGAAGTAGGAGGCAATTCTGGGAAGGTGGCGGGGAGAGACAGAGAGTGAGTGAGGAAAAGCTGCTCCGTATCTACCACACACACCAGCTGATGTTATCCAGAGAAAATATCCAGCCACTTCCTTCCCTGCCACACAAGATTTTCACAATCTTTTCAACAGACTGGAAGCACTGATCCTTTCCCTACTCCCTCACCATGTTCTAGTTCTTAAGATGTAGGAGAGGAATGAAGGACAGAGACAAGACCAGGCCAGCAGGAGCATGCTCAAGAAGGCACAGTGGCTCTCTGACCTGCTTACTGCTATTCCAAACACCTGCAGGTCGATTAGTCAGAGGATACAACACTAAGCCTGACTGCATAGTCAGCATCTTGTGGTGTCCAAAATCATGCTGGCTAACTGGGATCAGCCCTTGATCTGTGCTGAGCACCATCTAGACTCATAATGCTTCCTCCCCTCTTCACCTCTCCTCGATAGCCTTTGAGCCATGATGATGCTCACAACAAAACCACATAAGGAACAAATGACGATTATTAAAACAGAATACAAACAAACAAATAATTAAACTAGAAACTGAACGTCATTTTATTCTGCTGACATCAAGTAAAATCTCTGAGGCAACAAAGAAGCATCTCCCATAGCCTTGAAGCTGCTGTCGGAGCTTCTTAACAGCCGCCACAGGTGTACGTCTAACTGCGACAATACTACCTGTGGCCACAGTGGAGCCTTCATGAGCCAGGCTGGTACTCTTGGTTATACAAGTGCTCTGAAATACCCTGTAGCCAGAGGCTCAAACACTGCCTCTTCCTTGGCCTCTTGCCCTTGTCCCTTGTGTCCCCAGAGCTCTGCCTGGCCGCTCCTCCTCAGAAACGGGTGCCGCATCCAGTACTCCCCCCAAACTCCCCTCAGTTTAAGCACAGCAAGCGGCTGTTATTCTCAGGCAAGAGATTAAATGCTTTGCTGAGGCATGCCAATCCAAGCAAAATAAGAGCTGCCTGCACCTATGTGATGTTCTGCCTCTGTTTCCCCATTTCTCTTCTTCGGGGTTTGGCACGCGGTCTTTCTGGGATGCAATCCTCCCTTATTTTTCTGAACCCGGTCAGCAAGGCAGAGCCCCGCAACAGCCAAGCTCAGCTTTTGGCAACTTCCAGCCCCGTCTGCCAGCTGATTTGCCTGGCTGGCTTCAAACTGCCGCCACGTGCCCGAAGCCTCCCCGAGGGTGCCGTTTGTTAGCTGCTTCCAAGCCCAGCCATTAGGTTTCCCCAGCTAAAAACATTTTTTCTTATTTCTTTGTCCACTAACTGGTCGCTGAGATGGAAAGCGACCGGAGACCCAGCCTCGCGCAGGGAGGAGGAGGTTCACGCTCGTTTTTTGCGTCTGGAGAGCAGGGCCGGCAGGCTGTAGGTGCAGTACGGAGAGCCCAACACTGCCGAGTACCGACTAGGCTTCTGCCAGCGCCCGAAGAGCAAAAGGGTGCCGTGACAGAGGGACGGCAATTAAGAGCTCGATGCCCCGGGTTGGGCAGGGTACTGCCAAAAGACGCCGTGGCTGCCATCAGGGCAAGGGACGCTCCGCGTAACACCCGTACGGGCGCTGCCGGCGGCAGCAGCTCGGGCAGCCCCGCTGTGCCTCACAGCGTAGGCCAACGGCTGAAACGACCGCTTCCCGCCTCTCGCTGGGCGCCCCAACGCCCCTCGGCCGGGGACAGCGCCACCTCGCGGCCGGCTGAAGGCACCGGGGCGCCGCGCTCCGACCCCCGCCGGCTGCCCCAAAACGCTGCAAAACCCCGCAGCCCCCTCCCCAGCTGCGGGCACCGGGGGGCCCTTTACCTCCTGAGCTCATTTTCCCAGCTGGGGCGTGGCGCTGACTTACCCGGTCTAGCAGGAGCTCTCAGCGGTCGCGCGCTTGGTGTAGCAAGGCCTGGGTGAAGCAGCTGCCGGGCACGGGGCTCTGCGGCCCCAACAAAACCTACGATGGTGTGAAAAGTTGGTGGCACTGGCGGTCTTGGCGCTAGAAAATTGTTTGTGACACAAAAAAACCTGTGCTAGCAAGCTGTGAGCACCTTTTCCCCTGACGGGTCAGCTGTTTGGCAGCGTTGCTTGCACTGATGCCTCCTGCAGTGCCCTTGGCTACTGAGGCTTCTAAACCTCCTCATAAATGTCCACATTCCACCCACCCCGGTATCGTCAAGCCATCATAAACCTGCACCACACCTCTTTGCAGACCCCCGAAGCGCCTGATTCCCACGTCTCTTTCGTAAGAAGTCTCACCCACAACAAGCACGCTTCCCAGCCCCATCTCCAGCTCTCCTAGGCCTGTGTTTGACTTCAGCAGAGACCAGGGGCCAGGTTCTCACTGAGGCTGAGACCACTTGGAACAGCACCTGCAGTGAAGCAAAGTCAGCGGCCAATGGTGAGGTCGAGGGCTGAGCGGGGATCACAACACAGGGGCTGTTCCCATGCTCAGAATGGAAGGTTTAGGGCACCTGGACAGTCCGTCCCTTTCCAGTCCATCTTCTACCAGGCAGGAGGCTATGGCAAAGCAGATGTCACGGTCTCCTGTAGCAATAACCTCTCTCAGGTACATTAAAAACTATCCCCCAAATAACTCTCACTAATAAATACAAAAGAAAAACAGACATGAAATTGTTTACGATAGATGGCATTAAATGTTAGTGTCACGTTCCCCTCAAATACATTCAGGATTTGGAAGTACACAAACGTTTTGCGCACCTTTTTTTTCTCCCCCCAGAGTGCCTCACTCCCTCTCCTCTGTAGGCCCATGACCATGCAACTTACCTGTTCCACACCAACAGAATGCAAAGTCATTGTAGGTCAATACAAACATGGACTTTCCAACAGAAACACCAACTGCAGCATCCCCTCCAAACAGCAAAACGGAGTTTACTGAAAAGGCTAGATTTGCTACGGGATGCCCATCGCAACCCAACAGATGCCTCAACAGCTTTACAAACATCCTGCAAGGGGGCACAGGTTTTGTGTTTGTTTACCGTCAACAGCTTACATGGAGGAAGCCAACAGCACTTCTCTGGTGCCACTTCCAGTGTCTGAAAAAGGAGACCTGGTCACGTGCTCCCTTTCTCCCTTGTGGCCAGATTCCCACAGGAAGGAAACGGAGAAGAGGAGCTGAAAGGGAACCACATCTCTGATGTTGGCAATCACAGGACCAGGTCTGCAGGATACACAGCAGACTGCTCTCACCCCTCACCTGGACAACCTAAAAATGACATCATGTGGTACAAGAGCCACTTAGGAGAAGTTTCCCTTTTTCTTACATCATATTGAAACTAAATTCTTACATGACCTCAGGAGAGTTGTAGCCGTTTACAGTCACTGGGCGTGGATGGCACCCAGTCATCTGCTCAGGAAGCAGGTTATAGGCTCAGTGTTGTAAAAGTCACAGAGAAATATCCACATTGTACAAATCAGAGTAAGATTACTCTTCATGTGGCACCATACAAAAGCAAGCAAGATCCACCATTGCACGCTTCACCAGCAGCACTGGGCGCTCAGCTCAGGCTTTGGAAATCGTGGATCTGCTCCCTGTCCATTAGTGACCTCCAGCAAAATACCTGCTTGTCACACACCCTGTTTGTCTCATCTTTTGACTAGAACATGATCCTCTGAAAAGCATCTTTATAATGCTTGCACTTAAATGTATTTTAGCAATGTCACANATAAGATTACTCTTCATGTGGCATCATACAAAAGCAAGCAAGATCCGCCATTGCACGCTTCACCAGCAGCACTGGGTGCTCAGCTCAGGCTTTGGAAATCGTGGATCTGCTCCCTGTCCATTAGTGACCTCCAGCAAAATACCTGCTTGTCACACACCCTGTTTGTCTCATCTTTTGACTAGAACATGATCCTCTGAAAAGCATCTTTATAATGCTTGCACTTAAATGTATTTTAGCAATGTCACACTTGGCGTTGCAACAACTGATTCAGGTGAAGCGCAGGAGGGCTTTTCCCAGGATTTTGCTTCCCAATTTCATTTCACATTGCTCTGAAGGCAGCTGCCTCCCTTGTGTTCCCGCAAGAGCTTCCTCCTCTGCAGCTGCAGCCCTCCATTAGGTCATCTGCCTTATTAAAAAAACCCCACACCACTGGTTTTCTCAGCACCCGGAGGTTACTCAGACAGTACCTGTAGTCACCAACCAGCGTGCAGCACCAGTGTAAAACAGAAGAAAAAGGAATTCATTATTTCAAAAAGGGTGGGACTCACCCTTTTTCACATGCCAAGTTTACCTGCTTGAAACCACCTTTCGGTGCACCTGCTTCTCTTCAGTGACTTTACATAGAGCCTTTCATTTTAGGTTAACCAAATTATGCCCAAGGTAGGCTTAGGCACCTAGATCAGGTAATTTTCACATGTCCAAAACAGATGCTATTGTACTACAATCATGTAGTATTGCAGTCTGTGCAGGGCTTCCACAGACCCGACTTCTACATGAAATCTCTGGATATCACTGTGCTTCACATATAAGAGTGTATCCAGCGTATCGGCAGGAATAAATCAGGGTCTCCACTAAAGCCCAAAATAGTCGTTTGCAACAAGCCATTGTGCTTAAGTTGCAATGTTTTCCCCGTTATCAGGGAACGGCCTCATCTTCTAAACTCAAGTTACTCACTGCCATCTCCTGCCAGAGACCTTGCTCCCACCAGTCTGCTGGAGCTTATCCAGCTGACTACGCCTGTCGTGGGAAGACACGCTCCAGGCTCCAGCTTCAGTAGAGGAGCACTAGTCTCCTCCACTGACTCCACTGGATCTGGAACAGGATGTTTCCACGTGCTGTCAGCACCAACCCTTTCGCACCGTTGCTTCAGCTGGCCTTCGCTGAATGCTGGTGAGCTGGACAGAGAGCAAGCCTCCTGGGAACACCACATGTCAGCACCACCCATTCCCAATAAAGGAATGCCTGACACACACGCAGGGCCAAGGGAAAGCTCTGCGATTCAGCCCCGAGACAGCTATCGTAATAAACACCATCTCCTTCCCTTGCTGTGCCCTTCTTTACAAATTAAATAGGAAGACAATTATCTCACCCCCCAAAAAAAGTCTTGAAGTCTTGTTCAAACAGAAACATGGGTTGCCTGGGCTGGTTCAAACACTGAGTCTTATTAACGGAACAGAATTGAAATAAACAGAGAAGTTGTTTATTTTCTAAATAAGTCTAAATTTATTCATTACCCTAGTAAAAAAAGTTTGGATTACAAGTGTCTGAACAGTATAAAAGTACAAAACAGGTTCCATAGATTTCTAATACATTAATACAAAGTGCATGACTACATACAGTTCATTTTGCATTACTACCGGGAATGGAAGAGGTGGGAGGGAGTAGGGGAAGCAAGTTGGTGGTTGAAATCTAGCAATAAATAAATAAATACAGAAGAGATGATCCGTATCAGAGCACATCCTACCACCAATACCGCAGCCTTAGGTGTACAGAATTACTGATGCTGAAAACACAAATTCAAGTGAAAGCAGGTGTCTGCAAAACCAGCTAGGACTCTTGCCCAAGCCCTCATCAGACACGACCAACCTAGTTAAGCCATTATACAAGCAAGAATCCATTACATCTATGGTTGGACTTGATGATCTCCAAGGTCTTTTCCAACTTAAATGATTCTATTTGGTTGCAGAAGCAAGGTAGGCAGCTTTGCCCTATCTTCCGAATCTCAGAGTTTAGGAAAAGCAAAGTAAGACCAATGAAAGCTCTAAGCTGTAAGGCTGTGATAAGTCAAAGCCCCGTCTCTCTCCAGAGATTGCCTTACCCAATGGATGAAGAGGGGAAAAAAAAAAAAAAAAAGAAAAAAAGGCTTTGAGGGTAGAGGCTCCTCTTGAAACCTGCGTATATTTCCCTACCTATATTTTCATTTGCTAAGCATTCCCATTTCAGGAAGTGAGATTACATGGCAATCCAGTCCTAAACCCTACCCACCACAGTGTTACTTATGCTGATGACTCTCACAAAAAAAGGAAAGGTTGTAGCAATCCATTGTAGAATATCCCAAAAGAGTAATAGTAAGAGAAAAATCCCCCCCCAACCCCAGAAGCAAACAAAACAAAAAAGCAGAGTTCCCAACTTAACACAAGTTAAACCTTCATAAAAGGAACATGAAGAAATTGGGAGCTAAAACTGCAGCATACTGTTCCAGGAAGCTGCTTCCACCCTACAGGCAAAGTGGAGTTTGAAGGAGCGTCACAGTGGTTTGCACACCAGTTTGTCTGGGAACCCACGTCAGAGATACTCTCTCTTTTGATCATGTATGCAAACAGAGCTGCCTTGATTCAGTACAGCACCATTCTTAACAGAACTCTTCATATTCAGTATGCACAAAAGCATTGATCTGGTGGTTGTTTAAACAAACAAATAAAAAAACAAAACCCAAACACAGAGAAGCACTGCAGGGGGAAGGGTTCCACAACAGCAATCGTGAATCCACACCCCAGGCGGCAACTAAATTATGTCCCTGGGCCAGAGCGTGATTTGCTTAGCGAGGGGTTTGGTTCTATGTCAGGTCCAAAACCAGCAGGAAGTCTGGTCTGTGGTCACATTTCAGCTGCACTGGGCCAAAAGATAGCAGTTACTCAGTTCTGGCCATTATCTACACCTAACTCGGGCATCAAGATGCTTTCTTCGTCCATCTCTCATCACCAGTCAGTTACTACACGAAGCCCAGGGTGTCTGCTGCTGGGTTAAAACAAAGTACCCACTCACTCTGCTACGTTCAATTCTTAGGTAAATCTTCCTCCTTAGCTAAGGAGAGCTCTCCCACCCCTTCTGAAGAGCACTGTATGTTGGGGGCCTTCTCGGATAGCTAGCACTTGTAGTAGAGATGTCTGCAGTTTACCAGTCTGTGTCACATAGGAGGGATGAAATACTTGTCTTTTTTACGTCAGTAGTATAGGGTGAGATCTCCACACCTTCAAAAAATATATATTTATATAACTAGAGAGGTGACTTACAACATTTCTATGTATTAGTTCATCTTCTTGACTCATACATGTCTAAGAATGAAATCTTTTCTTGGGGGTTTAAGGGAGGTTACCAACCAACTTAAAAAAAAAAAAAGCCTTACAACCACTGCTTCTTTCAATACCGAAAGATGAACTACATATACTTTAATATACAAAACCCCATCCTCATATTCACTTGTGAAGCGAGGCGGGTGAAGGGGGGGAAGATTAGACAACCTTGCAGCAGCATTCAGCTTTGCCAAGTGTTCCATAGCATCTTAAATATTATGTACAGTCTTTCTGAAAGGATACAAACTGGCTTCAGAGTTTGTGGAATTGTAGCAGTAAAACCCAAAACAGTTCTAGGGAATAGTCTTTTGGCAGCATAGCAGGTGTCCAAAGTGAACAGTCATCTTTCTAGTATTTTTCC
Source organism: Steatornis caripensis (assembly GCA_013398225.1). Lineage (NCBI taxonomy): Eukaryota > Metazoa > Chordata > Aves > Caprimulgiformes > Steatornithidae > Steatornis > Steatornis caripensis. The sequence goes on from VZSC01004252.1 coordinate 708,064, forward strand.
AGAGAGTAAGAGGATCTGTATAACCTTCTGCAGCTATCCAAGGAAGTCACCACTCTTCTTGAGTAGAGATTGCTGGAGACTGTGGTCCTTCTTGTTCTGGCTTTTCAGTGGCAGACTTTTTATTGCTACAGCAAGGTTTGAAGAGATGAGTGTCTATGAGGACCTCCCCAAAACGCCCTTTGTAAATAATTCCACAGCAGACCTTTTGCCTGGAAGAAGTAGCATTGAGAGAGACACGTAGTTTGTGTGTTAGTCTGTGTCTAAATCTACAATACTGCTTTGGGGAAAAAAAAAAAAAGAATGGGAAAAAACCCCTCAAGCCCATGTCTAGACAAAACTAAGTCTCCCATTTTGCTTCCCAGAGAAGTTTCAGATACACAGCTATCTGGACCGAACTAACCTTGACTACAGTGCACTTGCAAACACTATTTGAGAGGAGGCAGCAAAGTCACAACAATTTCAACAGAGCAATTAGCTAAACAAGGGATTACTGTGTCACAACAGACAATAAAAGATAACGAGCTCATCAGCTCCCAGAAAATCTTGTAGTTTTCCTCCTACTCCAGATTTATTTAATTTTTTTTAAATGACAACCATCACAGGTCAACCAAATCAAATGCTATGTTTTGCTGGTAAGCTGAGAGCATTGTTGTATTTGGTAACATATCACATCCACACAGCACAGTTTTAAGACAAGATAATGACTGTCAGGAGTATTTATGTTACTCCCAAAGACGTTAAAATATTTTCCAGTAACTGTATTAGTATTTAGGGAACTGAGGGCAGATAGAGGCAAACGTCTTAAACGCATGGCATTTCTCTCCAAAGACAGATAGATATTGTATAATATTCTGACTTAAATTATATTCTTAATTTGTTTTAAATTCAGCAGCAGCAAATTCTTGAAGAAGCAGAGAGTCAAGCACTGTGTACATGAAGTGAATTGGTATCTGCAAGGAGTGCACTTTCCGTTGCTTTTTACCTTTTCCAATACGTGAGATCTAAAAAAGAGAAAACTGGTGTTCTGCTGGACCCAGCGCTCATCTCTGTGTCAGAGCCATCATCAGACTGGTTACTGTAACAGGGCGACTGAGCTGGAGAGGCACTCGAGGTGGTACTGTGGGCGTCAGAATCTGTAGGGGAAAGAACAAATGTGAGAATCAGGGCGTGCATCCAACAACTTTTTCTGACTTGTAAAAGGTCGCATGTAGATTGGGAACAGAGAGACAGACTTTTTTTTAGGTAACAAGAAAAACCTAACAACAACCCATTTTTCACTTGCCCCTGCCGATTTCAATCGAGAGACTATCTGTCAGCACTTGGGAGACAGACCTCGGAACTGGAGGGGGTCCTTGTACACAAGGGACTGGCAAGAGATTCAGGATCAGGATTCAGTTCCTGGCTCTCAAACATAGCCTGTGCAGGTCATGCTTTGGACAAGATCCTAGTCTGCTCTGGAATCACCTGAAGATCCTTAAAGACGACGGATCTGTGCTTCAGACCTAGATTTTTCTTTCACTGTAGATTTCCTTTCTTACCTATTCAGTTCAAGTCTTGCAAATCTCATTAGGCAGAACTGAGCTTTTGCTGGATCGAGACTGTGAATTATTGACTCAGTGCAGATGCACGCCTTAACAGAGGGTCTACTAGCCTACCTTTTAGTTACCACCTCTAGCACCTACAGTAACCCAATCGGATTAACTATAGCACATTGAGTAAGAAGATACAAGCTCTTTGGGTCAGGACTTTTACTGATTCTTTGGAGAGCTTTTCCTTCAGGCTGGGTAGGATAAATGAAAAGAGAGAGGAGACCAACTCAGAAACAGTTAAGGAGGTTTGCTTTAGAGGAAAAACCTGAAGTACCAACACGTATTTAGAGTATGACTGGTAGACGGCTTTGTTGGAAAGCTATTAATCCAAATCTATTTGAAGAGTCTTAAGTGCTAGTGGAGAGAAATCACCAAGAACAGCAGAGGAAGGTGTAAGGAAATCATACAGAGGACACATGGTAGAAATTTAAAGGGAGAAAAAAAAATCTGGGCTAAAGAGAAAGCCTGGGTTGAGAACATGTATGGAAGAAAATGACTGACAGCAGTATCAACAGAACAGTGCTTCCTGGGAAAAGAGCACTGAAAACATCCACAGCGCATTAGTAAGAGCAGGGGAAAGCTCTTACGACTTCCATCTCAATGACGGTCTTGCCCAAGAAGTTATTTCTGGAGACATGTAATTTAAGCATTGGACAAAAGCTACAACGGACTAACTTTCAAGCCAGGCTCCCCACTCCTGCCCGCTGCTTCCCCACCTGTCTTGCAGTCCACCCTGCACACAAGCTCTTCCTCCTCATTCTGCCCTCTCCCCAAGTCATCAGAGGACAAGAGGTTGTGAAAACAAGGAGCGCCCAAATGTGTGAACGTACAATTAAAACTGCATGGTGTATTCAGCTTGGCCAGTTAACAGTAAGCTGTGTTAGGGGAGGCCAAAGTTTGTTGCCAAAATCTGTTTGGATCCACTTACTGTGCCGCTTGAATTCCTTTTGCAGTTTGCTGATTTGATTGCTCTTTATTCTGCTTCCAGACAGAGTTTTCATTTTCTTTGGTTTCAATGTTGTCTTAAGACTGGGTCCAGCCCTGGCATCTACCACCTACAACACAGAAAATGCACGCATAATACTTCTGCATCATGCCCAGATACTGCCCTAGTCAAGGTACCTATACTGACTTAGCTGAAGGTGTTCAAAACTGATTTAGTTAAACCAAGGCAGTTCTGTCCACCAACTTTCTTATGTTTCATTTAAATCTGGTTTGTAAGAGGCTGAGTCTGGAGGAAAACGCAGCAAACTAGTGTAAAAAGCACATTCAGTTCAACTTTTGTCTTGTTCCTATTTTGACAAATTCAGCTCAGCAGACAACAGTTAAGCCAATACAGATTCAGTTAAGACTGTCTGCCAAGCATTTGCCCTGGAGTTTTTTTTTTAAAAAATCATCAATTTAACTTCTGAATAAAGCGAGTGGTAGCAATAACCACAGTTCTGGCCCCCATTACCACCAAGGCTTCCTGAATAAGTATTATAACATACACAAAGAATCCTGATCATCTTCCCAGCTCTAGGCCCAAACTGAATTAGAGCTATCAAAACAGAATAAATGAGCGGGAATAGCTGTGAGAGATTAGTCAGTTTAATTATCTGACTAAAGGACATTGATTTATGTGTTGCTTGAGCAAGTCACCTTGCTTGTTCAAACTATTAAAAAAACCCCAAACAACCAATTTTGGATAGAGGCCAAATCTGAAATGTTTTGAGTGTCATAAGAGACTTCTGAACAAAGTTAGGAGCTTGTGAAAAAAAGGAATTACAAGGTAAGTTAGTCTGTGACTGCATCCCAAGCTTGCATAATCACTGTTTGCGTGTAAGCCAAAGACAGACAAGAGCCATGTAACAGGAAATACTCCAGGAAGGATTTAGAGATGCTGAGGGTGGGAAAGGAGAGTGAGGGGGAAATAGCAAGCCTCAAAACCCTGCCAGCACCTCCCCTCTCTAGCAGGAAGGGCTAAGGCAGAGATAAGTTAGTTTTTGGGTGGAGGACAAATAAATCACTAACATGATTCCAGTTTTTTTTTGATCCTGCTGGCAATTTCTTCCATCTTTTCACCAAAAGGACGCAGGCATTGCAAATATCTCCTGAGCGGGCCTCATGGAGCCTGGTAAAAACAAAAGCAAAAACCACTTGACAACAGTTAATAAAAGCATTTTCCCCCACTTGATAACAGCAAGAACCATAGAAATTGGCAGAAAAGAAGAGTTCTCAAGTTCTGTTTTTCAGGCATGGCAATGTTTAAGTACACCAGGTGAATTGTAATTTAAAGATCAGGTCTCACTTTCAGAAAGCACTCTTCCATACAGAAATAAAAGATGTTGTAATCTGCCTCCAGGGGGGCACTAAAATCAACAATCCCATCACTGTCAGCTGGTTTTGTTTATTCAAACGAACGCCCAAACAACCCAAAAAACAACACCCAAAAAGAACACACAGTTGCAGTGGGCTGGTTTGTTTGACTGAAGAGGGAGGGAGGAGGAATAATCATATTCCTTGAATGTACATTTGGGAACAGACCTCAAATCCGACAAAAGCTTATTCAGCTCTTAACTTTCTCACGGAGTTTCAAGGATGTGTAACAAATACCATGTAACATACTCCTGCGTAAGTGCAGGATAACGTTTCAGAAACAGCATTCACTGGAATGACAGCAATATTCACTCCCTTTAAGGAGCTTTCTCCAGAAACCGTCTCTACCACTAATCGACGCTACAAGAAATATAAAGAGGATACACTGTGGAATTTTTCAGCTATTTAAATGGGAAGACTTTGAAGCATTTATAGATGAACGGGGCAGGCTCAGATAAGACGTTATTTGCTCAGTGTTAAGACTGCATTTTTACCTTGGCAAACATTTCAGATAGCACAAGACCAAAGGCCCTAGTATACTGCAAGCTTCTTTACTGTAATTAACAAAAAAAAAAAGGGGGCAACGGGCCTTCACACAGTCTTTCCACTGCCAAGGACAGTAGCCAAGAAAGATGACAAGGAAAATTGTTAGCACCAAATTTACGTACAAAAATCCATGGCAAATACAAAGCACTACAAAGCTTTGCTTTTGTCCTTCCAGCACTCGAAAGGAGAGTTTCTAGAAAAAGGGAAGGATAGAGAAATATTTCTAGAGATTGCAAAGATTTACACATATGAAGTTAAGCACTTGAGACAAGAGCAGCAATACTGATGTGTATATATAGTTTTTAATATGATGCATGAAATTTGCACTTAGGCCTAAGGTTTTGATGAGAGGTAATCCAAGACAACTGGAAAGAAAAAGAGGAAGATATCTACTGGCAACAGACTTTTTTCCAGGGGAAATCATTGCATGGAAAACTACAGCATAAATAGGAGAAAAAAATTCAAATAAACAAAGTAAAAAATAATCACAAGCTATCACAGAAGAATTCGCTTTGCTGACAATTCACAGACACAAATTTAGACAGTATTTCAAAGTTCTTATGAAGTATTTCAAAAAAGTTAAAGGTCACAGCAGCTGGTACAAGAAATCACTGGTATTTATAGTTTTGCTTACCAATGCTTTCAAGTAACATTATGTGCAACATTACCTAATTGGAAAGCTAATTACTTGACGTTCATTTTCCAGGAGAACGAGTTTCCAATGAGAAGTTTTAATAACATCTGATATGCCCTATTTGAACACAGCACCAATACCTGAAACAAGGTTACTGTGCATAAGTCCTGTCGGAACGGCTAAGTATTAACCCATCAAGTTTTGTTTAACATTCTTGCATCTTCCAAGCCACAAAAAACCTCTGGGGACCTACGCTATTTGCCATCTGGTGTGGGAATTTACACCTCTAAGGAACACGTACAGTCTGAGAGGGGTCTAAGTCCCTGCATGTGCTGTGAGGTGGGAGAGGTGCAAGCCTGACCCTTCCCTGCTGCGAACTACAGCAGCTCTCCATTAGCACCACCAGCAGACTGACCACCAAACAGTAACGTACTACAGCAGCAGAGGATCCAGTCCCTCCTGGCCTGGCCAGGAAAGTTGTGAGGAAGCTGAAGCCAGCCTTCCCCCACCACCCACCTCTGCTAACCTAATCTTTCAGTCTCTCAAAGCGAGGGACAGCATGTCAGGTTCGCCGCCCTGAGATAAACACCACGACTGACTGTGATGTTGACTAAAGCAAGAATCTTACCCAAAGCAATTCTGGAAATCCTTTTCATAACGTTTGCTGTCAGTGAAACGAGAACTGGAAGACTTAGCTCTGCAAATACAGCAGCCCTCTATACTCCGATACATCTTCGGTTTGTGAAAGCCAAACATCTTTTCCTCCCAGCTGTACCCTGTGAAAACAAACAAGAACTGGTGTTACTTATCACTGTTAGATAGTTGAAAGAAAAACATGGGCAATTCACTGGGCAAACCAAAACCAAATGATAACTCAGGATGGGAAACTGCTAGATCAGGCCATAGCTCTGTTCCGTATTGCCCCAGAGGAGCAGATACATGTAGAATACACTTTCTTATAAAAAAACCCACAACAGCTAGAATATTAAGCAATACCCAGCAGGACTCATGACAAGCTTATTTACTGCACAGTTCTACTCTAAGGGCACATCTACAACAGCACAACCCAGAGGTGTGAGTGCAGCTGACTCGGCTGATGAACGCCCGCCCCATGTCTGTGGCAAAGCAGGCTGCGGGACAGGCTGTGTGAACCTGCCCGAGCCCCTGGGCAAGTAGTTGGCAGCTGAACCCCAGGTCACTGGAATCACCGGTGTTCGCTGGAAACATCCCTGCCAAACTGTGTGGAAAGTGAGTAGGAGTCATTCTAAATGAGCTGCAGTCATACCTCTAGGCTGTAGGGCAGACATACCTGAACCGCTCTGCTCTAAAAACTGCAGGGTGGAGTCCCACCCGGCCCTCAGTGGCCATGTCTGCACTGTGGGGCCCAGGAGCACTTCTTGACACGCAGGCCTCGGTGAGCACCCCAGCCACATCCCAGATCCCTGTCAGCACAGGCTCAGTCCTCACCCTCCCGCCTTCCCTGCCCTGCTTTCCGTGGGAAGGAAACACAGCTAGAAACGGGCCGGCGAGCAGGACCGTGGGGTGCATTTCAGCACGCGCCTATCACACATCCCAGCCACCGCCAGTGACGCCGCAGCAAAAGGTACTCTGTTTACAGGGAAGCTGTTTCTTCTTAAGCACCAGCTCTGCAAACTCAGCACTGGCTCAAAAAGCCAAAAGCCACGCTGCTCTTAGAGAGCTGCCTATCCTTTGCAGTACACCTGGGCTGGGATTTGCTATCAGCGCAGGTAACCACAGTGCAGGAGGTGTTTTCCAGGCAGGAACTGTTACAGTTGGTTACAAGTGGATTTACTGTGGTCACTACGACACAGACCCCTCCAACACACTATGTCCCCACCACCAAATGAGTTCTCCCCAGGCACCAATTACTCCCCTACCTGAGCGCAGACTCCTGTTAGTCACAGTCTGACATGGCATGAGAAGCTGTCAGACCAAACAGAGCTCCCACAGCACTTCAAAAAACCAAACCAACAACTGAGCAAAGCTGGTGCTTTCCTGGCGCTGGGCCTGGCCACACAGCAAGTCCTCACAGGCCACACAGCATCTTTCTTATAACACAGGTGGAGACCATTCCAAGAGGTTCTCTTCTAAACAGACCACGTTGCAAGGTTTGCCTCAACCACCTGCTGCAGGGAGCGAGCGGCCACCTCTGCTGCTTCTTATTGCACACTAACTGCTCACAGACAGGACCGGCCACCGGTTGCAGGAAGCTCCATGAGAATAGCTTCCCACTGCTGAGAACTTCTGCTTTTAAAAAATTAAAAATTAGACAGAGCCATGCAAATAACACGAGATTTCCCCCTCTTTCCATAACAGAAGGCCAAGTAATTATATTCTTGTAGAAGTTAACAGAAAACTACCTCTCCTCCCCACAACTAGTACTGAAAGACCCAGTAGCTCAGGCAGGACTTCTGGGAGAGCGGCATGTCCATCACTTGTGGGCAAGTCTGGTGAAAGGGAACTCCCAGTCACTTCTCAGTCTCGGAGACTGCCAAGTCCCAGCAACCCAACTTGGGTTACTGGTGAATGTATGTGGCATAGGGATCTGTCTCCAAATCTTCCACCTTCAGGAAGGTAAGGGACGTAATTCTAATATCCTCCAGAGGGATAGAGAAAATAAACCCGAAATCTTCGGTCTACAGCGCCAACACTTGCCACATCATTACAGCAATAATCTGAAAAGCAGCTTCAGGTGAGGTCAAAAATACACTTCCACAGAACAACTATACCTAGCATCGTGCTTACCTTACTGATGTAGAGAGACTGTGTGTGAGGGGAAAATGATCCCGTGCATTTTTGCAGGACCACAGCAAAAGCTAGTGAACCACCCAGGCCTAGGCACAGTCCTCTGCACAGAGGTGAAAATATGACCTGCACCCCGGAGGGGAAGATCAGAGCAAGGCAGCACTGCAAAATAAATGCACAGAGTTCCGCACAAGGTTCCCAGGCTCCTTAGAACAACAGGAGAGCAAAAAAATTTTATCTAATATTGTTGGTTAATACTCCTACACAAAATCCATTAAAGAACCTATACCCAGCTGAAAGCGTAGATGTTTACATGTTGGTCTAGTATATTACAATACAAGACCACTTGGTGCCCACTGAGGTTGCGTCTGCTTGCAAGTACTACTGCGCAAACACGTAGATAGGCACAAGTCAACTCTCAAAAAAGCTCGTCTTGACCAAACCCCTTGCAGAGCCTGTTGACGGCGAGGGACTTGTTCAGAGAGAAATGGAGGGGCTCGGTCTTTCCTTGCCTTCTGTCCCAACCTGCACTCTTTGCCACAGGCTTGAAGCGCTGTAGCCCTTTCTCCTTCACGCATGTTTACAGCTCATGCACAAGAAGCTCACCTAGGGCTGGGTTCTCGCAAGGACGATTTGTGCAAATATCCAGCAAAGTCACCCCAAATGCTGCCAGGCTCCTTAGGAGACTCATTGCTGCCTCTGTTAGCACAGTACTGGTCTCAAGGCCAGGAGCAGCTGTAGTACGTAAAAGAAGGTATCCAACTAGTGACATGCCGAATGGGTTTGATGACGAATGGTTAGACTCAGAACTAGTCTATGCTTCTGCTTAGGTTTTCAGGGACACTTAGCAAATGAACTCAAATGCACAGCCAAATAGTGTTAGTATCCCTGGACTGTCAAGACAAACAACAGAGCATCTAGGCAAACACTTAGGAGTACATACTTTGTTTCTTAGCATCTGATGTGCTCCTTCAAGAGACAGTCTCTTGAGGACACCGTGTTTAACAAGCCTCTGGAGATCCAACAGCATGTTCACCAGGGAATTTCCAACTACCAAACAGCGATTTTAGGTTTTGCTTAACTACCCCAACCTTAAGTCCACGGCCTGGGGCTTTCCTTTAGAAAGTCAAAGACTAACTGCAGACACAAAACTTAAGCTGCAAGAACATCTTGACTGTTACACGGCAAGACACAGAACCAATCTCAACAATTTGATTTACTTTCTAACCTGTTTTCTCCCCAAAATCCAGACGCCGATGAGATGATCTCCTGTCACCAGGCAGTATTTGTATGACAGCAGAACAAGATGTGTGTTTTACAATAATGTTCTGGCAGACTGGCATCAGACACGTATAGTCTGAAAATATTTTGTTTTCCATCGTGGCTGCCATTCTCACAGGAGCAGCCTTTCAACACAGTCTTTCAGTAGAAGGGAAGCTAGTGCCATCTGTTTCCCACTTGATGAATGGTCAGCAACGGTATTACCGTATATCATGCCTGAATGGGGAAGAGCCAGTAGCAAAACCACAAGTAAACCAGATTTTTCTGACAACTGCATCGAAGCGCAGTTATAAATGGAAGGCGTCAGTCCAGTTACATGTTTAATCCTAAACAGTTGCCATTTGACCATTATACACTAAATATTCTGTCAGCTGGAAAGCTTAAGAGCTAATGTACAAGCATCTGAGTCTAGAAGTACTTAAACCAGCACTGTTAAACTTTAAGATCTCTGTCTCAGCTCCCATTCTAAACCATAATTGTGTCTAGTGCCGGAGTTGACACCACATTTCTATAGAGTTAAGTGTACTTTGAAGTGCGTATGACATGGGCCCTTTAGAAGGTTTAACTTGAAAGCTTTGCAATTTACATCTCAAATTAGAACCAGGGAGTTAGACTGTCAGCTACCATAACGTGTGAATGTTAGCTTAACTTAACCACGTGAAGTTTGGCATAGATAAAAAGATGGCAAGTAGGAACCTCGCTCCACAGAAGTTAAAAAACATTACACAAGATAATTTTGCTAAATTTAAGCAAGTTATTGAAATAAGACGTCTTTTAAATCAGCAGTTGCACACAAGTGAAAGGGACAGCTCACCAGCAAAGAATCAGTAACCCTAGTGGAGCGTATTTGTAATTTTGCAGAAATGGAGATTTACCTGCACTAGCAGGGGAGCAGTATTCCCTCAAGTCAGGGGAGAAGTGGTCCTCCTCCTCCTCTTCCTCCCTGGTCTCCCTGCAAAAGGAGAAGTTGCTATTCCTCCAAGTTCTGCTTTAAACAGCTGCTTTAGCAACTTGAATTGCAGGAACAAGTTCTCTCCATCCCTCCCTCTGCCTTCTCACTTTTGGAAGGGCGGCATCAAAAACAGAGACTTGTCTTGCAAAAAAACTTGGGAGTCAAGCAGAGAACAGTAAAGTAGGTGAGGAATTAAAATTAAAAAAAAAAATCATACCCTGCTATTCCATTTGTGAAGGGCTGGCACAAAGCAGCAGGCTTTATACGTGTGTGAAAAAGATTTCATGCTTTCGTTACCTGTCAGGACTAGAACCTGGTGCTTAAGTTTTCTTCGCAAAATTTAATCTGACGATCTAAATTAAAAGGAGGTATTGCTTCAGATGCTTATTAAGTTTTCAAGTTAGGGAAAGCAAAACTGAGCCACTTTCATTTGCCTTTCCAGATTCCTTCTGCATTCTTTCTGATCACCCAAGAAGAATGAAAATCTTTTATAATAGAAAGGAATTCCTAGAAGGCGGGCACCTCTCCCTTTGTAACACAATTATCAGGCCGGTCAGAATGAACATGCTCACCTGCTTTCTGCAGAGTTGAAAGAAACATTCCCCGAGGTTATGGGAGAGCAGAGGGATGCCAGGCCAAACTACTCAATACCTTCCTCCCTTCCCATCTCCTCGTTCTGACCTTGGAGCACTCACCCTTTGTGCAGGCCAAAACTGCCAGTACGTTGTCAGAGAGGAGGAGAACCCCTGCAAATAATTTTATTTCCCCTTCTGTGTACAAAACAGCCTTGGCACAGCCTCCCTGAAGCTGGGTTACAGAGAAAAGTACGACTTAGCTTACATACGCTGATGCAGCCGGTTCCTGTCAGTAAAAATCTGACAATGCTCATCTCCACAGCATTTCATTGGAACTAAGAAACACAGCCAAAATTGTGTCATTTTTTTTCTTTTAAAGGAAAAGAAAAGAATGCCTTAATACAGAAAGAATATACATGCTCTGGCTTTTACATCTTCAAGTGCATACACCCAGGCACATGCACACACACGAAAAATGCTTCCAGAGCTGTCTATGGCGCCAGAAGCGGAGTTGCTTGTCTCGCTAATAAATTCTGGGGCCTGTCCCTCTGCTGAAATAAACTGCAATACCTCTACTGAAAAATCAACTGCAGGACAGAGTATTGTACATCAACAGAGGAGCTGATCTATATCAGAGACTCAATGTAAACATACCTCCCCCCTGAGTTTACATGCTGCAAAAAGAAACTGTGGAATACAAGTTAAAATTGGATCCCAGAAAACTGTATTTTAACATGCCCACAGTAAGAATGCTCCAAGGAAGTCAAGAGACCAAGCTAATTGCACTCATCTGAAAATTCAACTTCAGTATTTGCAAAAATATTTTTTTATGCTGTCATCTGTCCTTACAGCTCCACGAGTGTCTGATTTCCAACAACCTTAGAACCATGCATACTGTACGGTCTTCTGGTCCCCTATATCCTCAGATTTTCCCTTCACTTTCCTTCCTCTCTCCACCCGAAACAACTTTACTTGGAGGAAAGCTGTATTTAGCCAGTACAGCACAGGCACATCTCAATGAAACAGCATCCTGTGGAGGAGTTTTCACTTGATGAGCTGAGCAAAACCCCTAAAAGGTCAAAATGACATCTCAGGAATCTTTCCTCTTCCAAAGTGAGTAAACTCATCAGTTTGCTGGTAGTCGTCCACAGCTACCATTGCGCACTCGGTGCTGCAGTGAAATCTTAGCACACCAGATGCAAAGGCAGCAACTACCAAGCACGTATCAAGAATCAAACTGGACATTTCTTTCCCCCGTTTGAGCCTCCACAGCATCCTGTCTGGGTCACAAGCTGTTCTGAGTGAAGTTTTCAGAGCAGTCAAGCCACAAAGGAGTCTACTTACCGCTGATCTTCAGTGGGAAATAAGTACCTAAACCCATTTAGACAGAAGTGAAAAGCTAAGTCACTCGGGTGTTCCTCTAAATTGCCACGGGGTTAGTGCTCCACAAGGGATAGGCCAAAGCAAGAAAACAGTAATCAGTAAGATTTGCATAGGGAAAAAAACCAACCCCAAACCTGTCCCACCTGCAGACATTCCATCTTGAAAGAGGGACTCCCCCCTCCCCCCAACACTCTTACTGCATAACTAACATCACGCTCAGCCTGATCACGAGCCCTGAAAGGAAAATCTGGGATGTTCTCAAGCAAGTGCTGGAGTTCAGTCTGCAAGGCTTATCTGAGTACAGTCACTGCAGCTATTATGATGTTTGCAACCACCTGCTACTGAAAAAGCATCACAGACACTTGAGATCGTAAGACACCAAACAGCTCTGGGGTTTGTTTATTTATTTATTTAAGAAGGTAACATACCTGATGGGGACCTGAACAGAACTAGTAGCAATTATTTGGCAGAAGAGCTGAAGTGACTTCATTAAAAGGATACATTTCCACTTCCTTAAGTAATACTACTGGTCATTTCACTTGGACTTTGGACTGAGCACGTTCTACAGAAATGCAAAGACTGGAGTCATGAAATGGAGTCCCGCCCATGCATTCTGCTTAACCACTCAGTTTTCAAGCTCCAGCTCACTAGCTGCCTCTTTCTGTTAGGAAACAAGTGTTACGGAGGGGTGCAAGTCTGAAGGAGAAGTTGATTGTCAAGTAGGGATGTGCGTGTCATTCATCTCGTTATGAAAGAGGTACAAAGCATCAGGTGTTAAGAATCAATGCAAAGCAGAGGGTTTGGTGACACAGAAAGAGCTGCTCAGGATGAGTAAGACAAACTGTCACAGTTTTAATGTTGTTTATTTAACCTGTGTGAATTTATCAGTTCTTTCAATATCTTCTACGAAGAAGTCAGTGATGTTTTCTTTTTAAGGGAAAGACTGCAAACGTAGGCAATTAGCTCCTCTTTGAGAATCTCTGGGCTGGGAGAGAAGTGAGGAGGAATTTTTCCCAGAGGCTCTGGCACTCAATCCCACCTACTTTCAGTGGGAGCTTCGATGCTGCATGCCTGTGGGTGTGTTTGAAAATCCCACAACTTGTTATTTGCAGATTCTCTTCCAGGGACCACAGATCCCAAGAAACCTGGAATTTACCTGGATGCCAGAGGAGTTCAGTGTCCACTGGTGTCAGCAGAAAGGCCTCCAGTTCACCATCTGCCCCTACGCTGCAGCGTTTGTGCAATCTTTTTCTCTGTTTTTGTTTAAAGAAAGCTGGAAACTACACAGTGAATCTGGCTATGCACAGACCTCGGAGAAGGGGGTTTCCACAGCACACACCCTGCATGCGGCTGACAGAAACGGTCTCACCTTTGGAAGCAAGTACACAGTAGCAAAGGAGTTTGCCGAGGAGCCGTCGCCCTCCTGTCTTGCACTGTTAAAAGGGCTAAACGGCTGTCAACCTACCCCCAGCATGGAATTAAAATCCAAAATGAAAAAGAGAGCATTACAGTTAGGGTGTGCTCATGTTACTCAGCCTCCACCACAAACGCGGCGCTGCTAGGAGTTCTGGGCCCGTTTCGGGACAGCAGGCCGGCAGCAGCGGCCCTGCCTTCAGCCCACACACACCGCACACAGCAGCAGGTTGAGGGGCCTGGCAGCGTCCTGCACCCACGAGCCACAGCTCCGAACTTTTTTTTGCAATTGTGACGATTGCTGAATAGTTTGGGACCGAAAGGTCTGCCCGGGCGGGGGGCAAGGCTCTTCCCAGGAAGGACCGGGGCTGTTCCCGCCAGCCGAGAGCCGCCGGCAGAGCTGGGGGAGCCCCGGGGCAGGCAGGACTCGGCCCTGCTCACTTCGCTGAGGCACAGCCGAGCAAACAACAGGTTTGGCAGGTCCCTTTAAATCGCTTTAGCTACACGGGTGCGAGAGAGGAGACGGCAGCGTCTATCTCGTGAAAGGGAGAGCGCGACTGGGAGCGTTTCCCTAGCGCAAAACTCCAAGTTTAGAGAGAAAAAAAAAAAGGGGGCGGGGGGGGAAAGAGGTAAAAGATGCCCGAAAAAGCCGAGTCCGGTCGCGCCGCTCCCGCAGCCGCCGGGCCAGGCGCAGCGCGGCGGCCACTTTCCGCCGAGCACCGCGTGGCGCGGAGGAAGCGCCGGGAAATCAGCAGTTGCACACAAGTGAAAGGGACAGCTCACCAGCGAAGAATCAGTAACCCTAGTGGAGCGTATTTGTAATTTTGCAGAAATGGAGATTTACCTGCACTAGCAGGGGAGCAGTATTCCCTCAAGTCAGGGGAGAAGTGGTCCTCCTCCTCCTCTTCCTCCCTGGTCTCCCTGCAAAAGGAGAAGTTGCTATTCCTCCAAGTTCTGCTTTAAACAGCTGCTTTAGCAACTTGAATTGCAGGAACAAGTTCTCTCCATCCCTCCCTCTGCCTTCTCACTTTTGGAAGGGCGGCATCAAAAACAGAGACTTGTCTTGCAAAANTCCGGGGCTGCCAAGCGTTCAACTTGCCGAAAGACGAATAAAATTTAAAAGAAATTAAAAAACACAGGAAGGGGAAGGCGGCGCGCCGGGGAGGAAAGCCCCGAGCGGGGAGGTGGGCGCTGCGAGGCGGCCCCCGCGCTGCAAACGCCGCCCCACCACGCGGTCTCGGTGCAGCCGCCTCATCCGGCGCGGGGGGAGGACGGGACGGACGGGGGGCGGCGACAGCTGCGGGAAGCGGGGGTCGAGCCGCGCCAGCTCCGCCGGGCACCCCGACTCCTGCCTCGGCAGGGTGACGGCCGCCTCCCGCCGCCCCCCCCC
>VZSC01004252.1:724510-755003 GCA_013398225.1 Steatornis caripensis
CAAACCACACCTCAGCCCCGCGAAGGCGCTGCTACACGCAGCCTCGCGCAACCCTTCTCCGCCGTTTTTAACGGCGCCGCCGCTGCTCGTCAGGCAACAGCAGCAGCCGGCGCCTCTCCGTGCAAAGCGCAGCGGGGGTTTGCAGCGGAGGCACCGGCGCTAAACCTCAGCGCACTCGCGGGCGGAGGGACACGGCCCGCGGGAGTAAAAGGGAAAGATTTCTATTGCTGCTCTTGGGTTGGTTTTTTTTTTTTCCACGTAGGGTTCACTTTTACGTGCTTTTAACGTCAGGGCCAGTGATTTAAAAATTTCACGTCTTCGCAACCTTTGCTTCGCGCTCTTTGTGCAATGTAGGAAGAGCGGCTTCACGAAACAGCTGGTGGGGGATGTGGGAACAGATTTGCTGCGAAAACTAGCTCTGTCAGAAGGGCGAGCGTGTGATACACAAGGTAACGCTTAGGCGGTTCTGACTGAGCACTGTCACCGCTCGTAACCAGAATGAAAAGGCGAGCTGCTCCCTCCCGGGCTTACGCTCAAACCAAGCCCGAAGGCTGGGTGCCGCCTTCCGAGCTGTTTAAAAAGATAAAAAGTTTCTTACAGAGTGGACAGGAGCTCAAGGCACGGTGTGCAGGTGCTGTTTTAATACTTGAACATATTAAAATAACGAGGATGAGTATTTCCGTAGCGAGTGATTTTATCTTGACAGTGACCTTTCCGGTCTAATCTTAATTTCGGCACAGATTTAGCGACTCACTGAGAGCGCTTGCTGAAGCAATCCTTTTCCTTCCAGCAGCAGTGCGAGCTAACCTTGGGGGATTTCCAGGAGAGCAGGACGCTCTGCTTTTCCTTACCTCAGTCTGAGCGCCTCCGCATCATCTCTGCTTGCTTCTAAGTTCTTGGTAATCCTACACCGTTTCCTTCCTCGGTGCTGCAAAACCAGTCCGTTTGGGCAGGAAGCGCAGGAGGGTTTTGCACGAGGAAGTCTCCAGGTTTATCTGTGGTTTATTGGAATGATCGCAGCGTGCTGCCTTTGTTACCGCTGCGCCCTTCCAGACACAGCTAAAACTAATCGCGCTCAGCTTGTGAGACAGGCGTGTAGCTAATGCTGAAAAATTTCTCAAAACACACACATAATTTTACTGGTTTTTACTGGCTCTGGGACCTCTACCAGCTCTTTTGGCAACTTTTGTTTGCATGTAATGTGTGTCTGGTTTTATCTCCCTCTTTCTTTTCAGGTTGAGGGAGTGATTCTCCTAGATTTTCTGCCTTTGTTTTCCCATTTTCCTCTTCTCCACACTTCTCGAGGCCCCTCCGTGACATTCCTTTTAGTCCCGTGCCATCTAGTGTAGCATTTAAATCCCTAAACAAGATTGAAATGGCATTTTCAAGGACAATCCTCATGGGTGCCAAGCAGCGTGCTGCCTCTTAGCCCGCAGTCGAACCAAACTGGTCCCTCGGCGCGTGCCACCTTCTGCCCTCCCTTGCCACCGTGCTGCACGTTAACAGAATGGCTCAGGGCAGGCTGTGATTGCCTACAAACCGGGGTCAGGGCAACTGCTCCTCATGTCCCTACGCTCCAAATCTCACCAAAGCTTGGTGGAGAATGTAGGCTTCTAACTGGCAGTAATGAGCATGCTTGATGCTGTAACCTGGGGAGGATTAGAGTTTCCAAACACAGTACTGCTCTGGCCTGCGAGCAGCTTGGCCATTCCCACCCTCTCCAAGGAAAACTACTTCTATCCACGGAAGTCCAAACGGCACTGCATAAATGAAAAACACGGTCAAAACCTTCTTTTCTGAAACATCTCCGGTTTCCTTGAAGCGTTTGCTGATGACATTTCGGGGCTACCCGATAACTCGACAGCGGTTTGAGTTTTCATTTCTGGCTGCTAGCCAGCTTGCGAATAAATAAAAGGCACTTGAATAGCTAACAAGCTTTCATCGAGGTTCCTCTAGCCTCTTCCCCTTGAGCAAGCCACTTGTGCTCCCCACACCATCAGAGAGACACCTTGTCTGACCTCACTGTGCGAAGAGAGGGTGATAAAAAATAGCCCGAAACTTGCAACGAGCCTGAGGAGTTTAGTTTGCAAAATGCAGACGTCTGAGACAACGCATGAGCCTTTACACTCTAGGTAAAGCCTCACTTGACAAGGCTCTGTTTTAAAAAATTAAGCATCTTCCTTTCCGCTCACAGCTTCGCATAAAGAAGGAATACGGGATTTCATGGAGCTCACACGTGACCTGGAATATGAGCTTTAGAGCAGAGGATTTATTCTCATCCAGGTCAGTTCTGAGAAACATTTTCTTTGAGAATGCATGCGATCTTTGGAAAACTAATGGGACTGTTGCTGCATTCCAGTTAAACTGGTACCTTTCCTGGGTGGGTGTGGCATTTGAGGAAAATTATTTTACCTGGGAAGCTAAATTATGTCAGTGGTGTAATAACAAAGCTAACCGCAAGGAGTTTTTAAATATAAAACATGCGTGTATCACGAATGCCGAGGCAGAGGCGCTAACGCAGAGGAAAAGTAGGGCATTTGCCAGCTAAGACATCTGATCCTATTGTGTTATTTTTCAATATTAATGAATAAGTAAACACAAATAGGCTACTTCTTGTTAGGTGAAGAGCAGCTGTCAAAACCGAAGCCAGGCAGCTGTTCCTGTTTTGAGATTTCACCGTAAAATGTTTTTTACAACTTGAATAATTTGAAAGTTTGCTTTATTGGCCAAATGCCTGGCCAAAAGGGTTGGGAAAAAATTAACACGAGTTCTTTCAGGAAAAAAAAAAAAGCATTGACTGACTTAGAGTTGTAAATAAGATTTTCCCAAGGAGTATGATTTCAGAGGGAGAAATCATCGGTGGATCAGTTCTTTAGCTCTGGCTTGCACGAGTTGTCCATATGAGTAACAACATATTAATTTTATGAAGGTGCAAGTGCTCGCAGAACTGGTAGTTTAAAGCAAAGAGGTTAATAAAGAAATGCGATTTTCCCCTCTGTTTTATGTTTTAGGCCAAATGACAGATGGCTACAAATAAACAGTGACAGCAAAGTTTGACGATAATAAAAATAGATATTATGATATGCTGCCAGAATGAAGTACTCAAGTTATGTGGCTCAGCGAGACAGGACCCCAAACTGGTTTACTCCTAGGGACAAGGCAGGTAATTTACAGCCCAGCCTCAGTAAGAAAGCCATCAGGGCTTAACAGAGAATAATAACCTTTCTGAAGAGTTTTTAATTGATATTTCACATTCCTGAAGAGGAAAATAATTCTCTTAAATTCTTAAGCATTGCTCAAATTCTATAACAAAATGATAATTTTCTATTACTGCTTAAACACCTTTAGTGCAGCTTCTCAAGTGCTACTCATTTCTTTGCAGCACCGTTGCTTTCATCCCTATCAAAGCCAATAAGACTATTCTATGAGGATTTATCTTAAGGCGATTTGAAGACGCCATTAAGAAGATCAGCACTCTCTGCCTGCCAGGCTGTTTCCTGTCAAGAATGTTATCCCCCCTCATCCTGTCGTTTGGGGCAGTTCTGAAAATGGACACCACATATTTGGAAACCCAAGAGAGCTTTCTCCTCTGAACCGAGACCCTCATCTTTCTCAACATCCCGAGGAGAAATGCCAGATTTTATATTGACAATTTCGGAGTAATCTTTAGGGAAGAGAAAGTTATGAACTGCTTCTGAACGAGTGTTGCGTAGGCCTGGTCTCTCATGGGATCATTTAGGGGACAGAATTTGCTCCTTTGAAGCTTCTTATTGAACCTAAGACTCCTGACCAAGTGCATCCATCTTCTTAACGCTGTTTGCCACTGCATGGCCCTGAACACAGACATAGCTGGCTGGGAAAGAGTGAAAAGCAAGGGTAGCTAGCTGGGAGAGCATCCACGGTGGCTAGAAGGCAATGCTTCGCTGTGACAGGCTTTTTCTCTTGACCTCTTTCTCTACAGGAATCAAACAGGTAAACAGGCATGCCTGGGAATAGAAAGACCTAGGGAAGTTAATTGATTTTTGTTGTGTCTCAGGAATGAGGTCATAGCCTGATGCCTGAAATTCTCTGCTAGGAAACAGCCAGTGTGGTCAGCGTGAGGGTGAACAGGACTCCTGGGGGAGCTGTGAGGAAGCAGTTTCTTACAGGTGCAGGTGCTCCAGGCTCATACCCAGAACTCTGCTAAATGAAAACAAGGAACCTGAGGTGTTATCTTTGCAGGTTAAAGTCTTCACCCATCACCATCCTTTCTTTGGAGATTTTCTAGCCTACAAGTCTGTTCTCAGTGACAGTGCTTTTTAATCTACAGTACTAGCAGACAGAACGAAGGTCCACAGGTTCCCTTTTCAGAAAAAAACCCCAATATCAAGGAGGAGCTAGATGAAGAATGAGATCAACCTAACGCTGAGATAGCCCTAGGGAAGGAAAAAGGCACTTTGAGGAGGTGACAGAGTTTCAGATTTAAGACTTTGACTGCAGGGAGCCACAGAAACTATGGAGAACACACGTCTTTCTGTGGGCAGAGTTTTTACTCGGCCACAGCCAGGCAGAGGATTGTGATACCTCACCGAGCTCAAGTACAAGTGACTAGTCTCATGAGAGGACAGCATCTTGCTGCTGACTTTATTGCCAAGCTGCCAAAGACAGACACAGTACTTACAAGTCTTCTGGTGAGGAAGAAGAGCTGTGGGCAGACTTGGCTAACCAGGGTAGGGAGGCGGTGGGAGGAGATGGTCCCTAAGGAAATCTGCAGAACCTGGAGTCCCAATCACAAGCTTTGAACAGGCAGCCAAGAACCACGTGGAAATCTACCATTGAGATCTGGAGAGAGGAGCCGGAGGCAAAAATTTTGGCAACGGCAAGAGAGAATGGAGTTGGCTAACAAAGCCACCACATTACACAGGTAACTTCAGATAGCTTAATTGGATTGAATCAGCTAATTGGACTGCAACAATCCAACCAAATTTGACACTCAACATCCTCTAAAAAACAAGCCAAGGGTAGATAGAGGAAAAGGGCAGACAGGGAGAAAGCGGCACGAAGGAAGGAGTTATTAGGATACATTCCCCTTCCTCAGGGCAGAGGCATCCCATTCTGAAAATGAAAAGAACATAAGGAAAGGTGAAAGACTTTCCAGGAGGAAGTCTTCACTCACAAAACCACGTAGATAAGGGGAGGGCAGAAGCAGGATGGGCAAGCTTCAGGCAAATTTTGAGTGGATGTTGATCACAGGGATCCACAAAAGGAAGCTGGGTCCCATGATGGATGTTCATGGTCAGGAATTAACTCTCAGAGCGATGAAAGAGACTTAAATAAAACCAAACCAGGACACATACCTGACCTTAGTGACTTCCCTCAGGTCTCACTGCCTGCTCATATTGCAAGTTACAGCATGCAGAGAAGTTAAGGGACCCAGATGCTGCCTCCAGGGCAGAAACAGCAGCGCCTGAGCTAGTATGCAGCATGAGCCCTGTGCTACACGGGCACAGAGTGATCTGACAGACATCTCAGGGCCAGCGGGAAACCTCCTCCGTCTTCACTAATCCCATGGCACAGAGACCACCAAGGAAGCTAGCACTAGTGCCACGTAGGTATGGGGGAGAAAGGGTGCAAGATGGTACTGGCCCTGCAGGGCCAGAGGAGCTATTTTGCAGCTTAGCGACATCTCCAGGAAAGATGTATGAAGCCTCTCAATAAGGAGAGGACAGTTTTTAACGCAGGAGGTTAAAGACTTCCACACCACATACCTTTCAGCTTTCAAAGTAATGTCTTTCAAAGAGTAGTCAGAGCCACAGCTGGACTCTTCTCTTTCCCTCCGGCCTGTACTGGGGTGACTGGGCTCATTTGGGAGGGGTTAAGGCTGATCAGGTGCCTTGGGAAGGGACATACTCCAGCTGGGACTGAGCTCGCCTGAGCAGGTTGGGGCCCCAGCCAAGCAGCAGTGCCCTGAAGCATACAGGAAGCCCGGCCTCACAGGGGAAAGCAGGTGAGTGCACGCTGGGTGGCTCCTTAAGCGATGGCACCCCCAGGTGAGTTCCTGCTTCTCTTATGAGCCCCGGGGACTCCTGAACGAGAGCAGCCTGCAGTGATAGCTAGGTCATGAAAAGGTGCCCTGGGATGGCATTGCCCTTCAGGCATGGGCACTTTTTGAAAGACAGCTAAACAAAGTGATTGCTATTTACAGAGTAGCAAGCTGACCAGTCAGAGACGCTTCAAAAACTGGCCTTTCTCAAACCAGTTAGCAGTGTGGTTTCTGAGATGCTATTTTCAGCATGCTGTCAAAACAAATCTCTATCTGTAGCTGAACTGACTGACTCTTCTTGTCAGGACAACTACCCTTAGCAGTGGCTGGGCCAGTGCTAATGTAAGCCTTCGAAAACAAGAACAATATTTGCTGGTTGATTTGCATTATCTGTAGGAGGGAAGTAGGAAAATTAGATAGCTATGAAAGTGACCTCTTGAACTGATTCTTCTTTGCCCTGCGAATTCCGGGGCTGAGCGCTTGCATTCTGAGTTGAACAATTATTGGGACATTGTGAACACCTAATTCACATCATGTAATAAAGAAAAGAAAAGAAAAGTTTGAGCAAGGACTAAACCTTTCCCGCTTAGGCCAGTTGCTAACTAACTGTGTGGTGGCAAGCAAAACAGTTCAAGGTTTCAGGCACTTTCCTCTGTGACATCTAGTACCAGCAATGGGCCCAGACAGACTGAAGACAGCAGGCCTGACCAGCCTGGTGTTTCCTCTACTTCTAGATTCTCAAGCTGTTTCAGAACGGAGAGGCCCAACACATTCAGACACAAAAAGAAGGCAGGAGGAGTGGTTCAGCTGCAGCCCTTTGGTGCAAGGATGTTGGTGCCCATCAAGCAGAGCTGCATGTACGCTGTGAAGGCCCAGGTCTTGCCCCGTTGTGTGTGTGTGTGTGTGTGTGTGTGTGTGTGAAAGCATTCAAATGCTTCTCACTTGAATGGTCAGACCAAGTTTGCCCTCTTATAAAACACATCCTGCTGCAACTTAGATTAAGTAGCTAGTCATATAAGGCCTGCAAAACAGGAGGGGTTTTGTATATACCATTCTTCTAAGGCAGCAGCAGCCCCTTAAAGCCTCTTTGACAAGCTGTGTCAAATGGGCTCCCAGCATGCTTCTTACTCAGAGTCAGCATGTAGACGGTGACTGGGGCACCGGAAACAACATTTTGAGGGTGTGCTGAGAGGCCTGGGAGATGGATACCAATTGCTAAACTCAAGTGTCCACTTCAAATCGGTGGCACCTTTCTGCCTAGCCCTAGATAGACCAGGATGTCCGGTGTGAACCCTGTGCAGGCACAGCATGCTGGAGACTCAGCTTCTTGGGGACTGACTCTGAAATAGGTCAGTGCCGTAGTCCACTTTCCTTCAAGCCTGCTGCATAGGTCCCCCCACCCTGGTCCTTAACAGTAGACTATTTAGCTCTGGTAAATACCGTGTTGCTTTGTAATCTCTGTGCCGTGACAGTCCCCTCCCACGCTCATGGTCCCAGGCTTTCACTGCCCTTGCCTTAAGGCTGTGATGAGCCTGTGCTTAATTTACCCCCATCCGACCTCCTGCAAGGCAGCAGGGTTCACCCATGCATCCACAACTTTTTTGCCTTCCAAATATTTTGGTGTGTCTTCGTGCTGGCCAGCTTCTGCTCTAAAACAGTACACCTCCCTGCTAGGTTCTATAATCTGCCATTATCACTGCTCCACATGTTTTTAATGCTTTAAATGCACAAAGATGCAGACTCCCCTCCAACAGGGACTTGTTTCAGGCAAGCCCCGCTCTTAAGCAATCCAGGTCCCTTTATAGGGCAGCTGTTACGATAGCAGTTAGTCATTTCCCATCCTCTGAGTCTGTCACGGTAAGTAGACAGGAGCAGAAAATGTCATCTACCTGTGTGAAATTCATATAGTGTCCTTGCCAAAACACTGAGAGTAGCTGGCTACAGCATCTTAACTACATTCCTCACGCAAATTTAGACTGAGTTGCTGGAGTGTAGTCTGTTACCATCAGTGTGGAAGCCCTACTAAGTGGTTAGTCTGACATGGTGGGGTAGCAGCTGCTTTAGCTTGAAAACGTCCGTAAACCTCTTGAAGAAGCATGACACATTCCCTTCACTGCTAGTTCTCCGCTGGCACTGAGGGCTTCTAAAATTCACCTGTATTCTGTTTATGGTCCTAAGAAAGCAGGTGTTTCCCTCTCCATAGAGGAAATGGGATTGATCTCTGAGATCAGTCAATAACGTGTTTCTGGAAAACTCCTGTTTCTTTCTCAGGTAGGAGTGATAATGCCCATAGTAACACCAGTCACAGGAAATTAGAAACAGTACTCAGATCTAACCAATTACATAGCATAGGCACCTATAAGATCATTAAATGATCTTACAACAAAACACCTCCCAAAGTATTCATCAAGTGAGTGACAGCATCCATTCCACACAGTTGTCAAAAGCGCTGTAGAACCACACATGGTTGTCTGAAGCAGAGCAGAGAATCTCCCATCCTAGGAAAGTAAACTGCATCATTGTGTCCAGCAAACAACCCCCAGTCTCTTACCAGGAAGCAGGGGCTGGCACAGAGACCACCCCTTATTCTCAAGTTGTGAGGTGTCTCTGACCAGCGTGACCACATCTAGGGTGGCTAAAGACAACAGGGATTAGCTTTTGAAGATGAAAGAAAGCAGTACCTCTATGTGTGCAGATCAGATCTAGCACAGAGCAAGCTAAGCACACTGGTTATTCTCTTCTAAGGAAATTGGAGACTGCTCTGACTGGATACAAACCAGTCTAGATTGTATCAGAGGTAGCTTAGTGAGAAGGGTATAAAACACTTGCCAGCTTTTGTATCTCATATCGTTCACCAACACAGGATGCCCAGGGTCTGACAGAAAGAGCAAAACTCATTGATAACTACTACCTGATACTGCTTCTGGACTGTGCAGATTGTAGCTCCGTGAGCAGCTTACTCTTTATGAACTCACGTTGGTTGTAGCGCAAATTCAGAGCACTAGACAAGGCTGGATTCAGACCAAAAAGCAACATCTTGGACCAAAGTTTTTCACTAGACACAAAGACAGAATCTTCTTCCAACACTAAAACAAGACAGAAACTGTCAATCTTGATTTGACAAAGGAGTGGTATATTTGGCCCTAGTCTGATTGCAAGATGGCAAAGATATTGACTCAGTAGGATATTTGTGCCTGTGGATCTGATACTTTGGGACAAGTAACTTAAACTGAGGTCATACAATGAGATGAACTCCTAGACTATTCAAAGAAAGTAAGTTTTAAAACATCTGTTTTCATGTTTAACTTTTCCAAACCCTTTATGAATTATTTGTTTCCAAAAGCTTGCCAACCATAGGAGTACACAGGCTCACATTTACCTGCCTGCACAAATTCTGCAAGACTGTTCAAAACAGAGAGCAGAAATTGCCTCTTAAATAAGCACGTAGGCTTAATGTTTGTTAGTACCACAGAGGCTGGTGCTAGTTTTCTGCTACCGGTTTGGAGACTTCAGTGCTTCAGGTGGACAAGTGCTTCCTATTCAAAATAAATGATATGAAGTTGAATCAACCTACGAGGGCAATAGCAGAAGCCTAACCCCAAAAGCCCCCAGCTGGAGGGCTGCCAGTCTTCTCTCACGTCCCAACTGGTAGCAGGTATCAGAGCAGCACCTCCCTCACTGATAATGTTACTACCATTTAAAAGAAAGAATCTGCATGAGCTGTCCATACTAAAAGGTTTTGACGCTGGCCTTTCAGCAGAGAACAGATCTGGACTATGTTATTGATTGCCCTCGCAACAGACCTTGTCGCATTGTGGTGGGAAGAATGAAAACAAATAGGTAAAAGGACCAAGAGGTTCCTTCCATTAGAGGCTCATCTTCTTCCTGCACTCTTGGGTCAGCTGAGTTGTGACGCTAGTTCTAGTGCGGGCTTAGTTATTTCAAAGGTAGAGTGATGTGTGTGGCTCTGATTTGTGGGGAGGAATAACCTTCCTGGCTAAGACTGCAGATGAGTTTGCTCTGGGCTGAGCTCATGGCTAGTCTGTAAGGTTGAATTACACACTCAGGCTCACAACGAGCAGAAGCGCTTGAGATTCCTGCTGCTTAGTCACCCATTGTTTTGCCGGAATTTTAAGCCTGGTTTTATCTTTGCATTTCAAAGGTTTCACTTACATGCTGTTCAATGCTCAGCTGTTAGGAAAGAAATATAAAGATATTTCCTCTTTCCAGCTCTTTCCTCCTCTTCCTCCTCTGCCTCCTGAGCCTGCGTGGTCCCCTCTAGCCCTGGCCTCCTCAGCTCTCCTTCTCTTACTATTTATTTTGATCCATTGCTGTCCTCCTGCCTTTTTTTTTCCCCAATTTCTTTTTTATTTTATATCTTCGATAACTGCTTTGCCATCCTGCTTCTTTTGCAGCCCTTCCTCATAATCTCGTTGGTGAGCCATGCTTACCTGCGCAGGTTTGCACAACAGCAGAACCACCTCTCTAAACATGTCTGCGATTTCTGTTTAAGGAATTGGGTGTTTAGGATTACCACGCTCCAGCCCACGCTGTTCAGGAAAGGCTTTACACGCTCACAGAATTCCGCTGAGTTCTTAATTTTGTCATCTTTAAAGTCACTTTTAAAGGCTTTATCAACTCAGAGTAGAGGGCTCAGAAGTTGGATCGAATCCTTTCAAGCCAGTCGGCACTGCTGTAACTGAAGAAGAATTAAATCGGGCCTGTTCTGTGGTGTCTTTATCAGGTGCAGGAAGCAACCAGAAAGTTTCACTTGCTTGTTTTTACCCCAAGGATCCATTTTGGGCTCATAGAAAGCATGCTTTGGTTTTGATATAAATGTGAATACACAAGAGCTGTGTGTCCTTGTATTAGACTCAACTTTGTTCTTGGCTTCACATTAATATTTTGTCCCTTTATTTTACATTATGGCCAATCTGCTCTTCAACACTTATTGTGCGTTTAGCCAGAGGTTCAAGAACAAACGCCCTCCTGTTTCATCCCAGCTTTTTTCTCCTGCTTTAACATCTTTTGTCTTTCTATTTCCTTGCTACTTGTGCTAAGAACACAATGCCCTTGGAAAAATTTTGTTTCGCTGCATACACCAGACCCTTTGTATCTGCTAACTCTAGAGACGGGCAAAGCACAATGTGAAGGTGTTCAGACAGCTTTGGCCCCTGCCAGCTGTTGGTCTTTGTGCGTTGCATGCATTTTTAATTGTACACACTTCTGTTTGTCCCCAGCTTAATGCTTTCATGGATAAAGCCTGGCATTCGCTTGCTTTGCAGCCATCCATTTCTTCACAAGGAAAACCTTGTTTCATAACAGCCTTTCTGTAACTCGGGTGCTGGTTATACCACAGAACAATGTTTTAATAAATGTTATTTACATTTTTCAGGATAGCTAGAGGGGTTTTGCTTTTAATTAGCTGAGTAAGAGAGTGCAAGTGATCCTACAGACACAAACAGAGCTGCTACAATCATCTCCCAGCTCCTTACCTATGGCTCTTGTGCCAACGTAGCTAGAACAAGGAAAAAAATAGTACAGGCCCTTGTAGGCAAATATTTTTCTGAAAGAGGGGGAAATTGATTAAGGTGTTAACAGTGTGGATTGTGCCTGGAGTCCTCAACAGTTTTTCCTTACCTGATTAATTGTCTAAGCCTAAGGCAGAAAGTCTCTTTTAGATTTGGGAGCGGTGAAGGGAGTGTGAGCCATCCTGCCATCCTCCCCCAAGCAATACTTTGGCAGGGGCTAGTCAGGGAGGTTCTTCTATGGAAACACTGCCTGCTGAGAACCCTTTCAATGAACTATGAGCTCCTTCCTCCCCCATCTTGCTGCTGCTTCTTTCTCCTTCCCTTCCTAACCCTCATTCTCAGCACAAAAGTCACTCAGTCCCCCTGCTTACGAAACCTGAAAGGAACAAGGATCAAGGGACACTGCAGCATCCCAGGAAGCTCTTTGAGGAGGGACCTCGCTCAGTAGCTCAGCCTAGGACATCACCAGGAACGTGGCCAGCTTGGACGGCAACAGAACCAGAGAAGGCATTAGGTTTGCAGTGCCTGGGAACACTTGCTAGTAGCCCTGCATCATTTTTGGACACTTGCAGGAGCTGGTCCCACTGCAAGCAGATTTAGCTTCCAGTGTCAAACGAACGCTTCATTTGGCTACAGGCAAAGCGTGAGTGAAAGACCGATGCATGCAGGCTCTAGCTAGCAAAGTGCTTCTGATAACTACAGCCCTGAGCGGGCTGTGGAGGGGAGAAAAGGGGCATGCCTACCCTGTTGCCTTGTTGTGCAAGGTCCTGCCCTACCATGGAGAATGGGGGTCTCAGATTTGCCCACAAATATAATTTGTAGTCCTGGGCTGGGTGGGATCTATCCAGGACATCCTGCACTTAGTGATAAGACAGACCATGCTGTTCACAACTCTATCCAGAGTCAATGCTTTGGCGGTCTTCACAGTCGATCTCCCGCTTGTCAGACACTGCGTGTTGCCACTACTCTCTTCCAGGCTATCTTAACGAAAGAGATGAACACAAGGCTTTTGAGTATGTTCATCAGCACAAGCCTGGCCCTTCACAGAGATAAGCATTTGTACTTAAAATGCTGAGATCACCTAGAAGCAAACTCTTAGATGTAAGAGTGGGACTGTGTTAATAAACATCGTGTGTTGAAAGAAGCAACAGCAGTCACTTTATTGTTTCCCCAAAAGAGAGTTGCTTCTGTTCTGTGCACAAACTAATAGGTTAGCAGACTACGTGCCTACATCATGAATGCCTGTCTAAACTCATTGGGTTTAGGAACTTCCACTGACTTCAGTAAGCCATGGTGGATCAACTTGTATTTGCACGTCCTAGGACACACACTTGAATGGAAGATCAGCTAGTTCATTCCTCGCTTCTCAGCATTGTGCCAGTTACACACAAATGACTAAGCCCAGAACAGCTATCCTATTTCTCACTGATCACAGCTACCCACACTACCCCTGTCTAGCACAAATTCCTGCTGACATCTGAAATTCTCTTCTAACAAAGTCTGCGCAGAGGATGAATTAAACAGCTTCTCTGGGCTGCAAGTTTTTCCTAGTTCTCTTGTATTCCTGTTACCATGAACAGAAACCTTTTCCACAGCTTTAAGAACATGAAAGCTGGGTAGTGCCACAGGGTGATGTTTTCACTCACGGTCCCTGAATGCACTTTTTCTAAAAGTCATTTTATATGGGATGGGGGGAATGTCCTGTGCACCACACCCGCTTTTAGCCAGATTCATACGATTTACACAGTCAGGAACCACAAACCATCTGCAAGAGGTTCAGATCTCAGGCAAGCCAATAGCCACGTTAATGCCAAGCTGGTGGGTTCATATTACACAGTCTGATTTAGAGCACATCCCATTTGTCTTGTTGGGTAATGACAGTTCAAAAGCTGCACTTGTGCAAGCAGGTAGACTTAACTCAGGTGAGAGCATTGAGCAGAAGAAACAGGCTAAGGGACTTAATGCAAGAGTTCACAGCTATCTCAAGTACAGGAGCACAGTCTTTGGGCTGACAGCCCAGTTCATTTGAAATGAATTCCATGCCTTTTTGAAAACAACAGCAAAGCTGGTTCTCAATTGTACTGACCATTTCTGACTGCTATTGGAAATCTCTTGCTAGCACTTCAGAGATCTTCCACCATGTATTTTCTGGTATTGGTGATGATCTATTTGGGACAGGCTGTCGAGCAGAGAGGGGAGAGGATTAACTTGACGTAGCTACACACAGCAAGGAGGTCTCCCATATTCTCAAACACCGACCGCCCCCACCACTGCCGCCACAAGACAAACCAGGAGAAACTAAGCTTGCCAGGCATCTCCATCACCTCCACTAAACCACAACTACTGCTTCTTAGTCTTGACAGCTTGTCTTGTCCCAGCAGCCACAGTTTCTGAGGTGGACTTATGGATAGCTGTACCTCCTGGAAGAGCTTTGAACTCAGGATGAAAAGCCAGGGAGACTTGCTCTTGCAAAGCATCTGTTTTCTCTTCCTCCCTTTTGGTAGGGAATCAGTTGCCATCCTCACACTATAGCCAAGGAAGTATTTATGTGCATTTCTGCAGTGCTTAATCACATTGCAAATAGTAACCATAATCACTGTATTGTAGTTAAGCATGAAGAAACCCTTGTCTTCTGTCGTAATGATTACAAAACTCTCTAACCATACACAGCTGGACAGACTTGCACATGCCCACACCACCACAAATCAACAGGTTTTAGAAATGCCTTTAAACTGGAATTGACCACAGATGAGACCTCAGGGTCCTCCTGTCACAGTAGCATTGAAAAGCTGCTCTCAGTCACACACCAATGGACTGTGGGGATGAGCAGTTGCTAAGCCCAAGGCAGAACAGCCTAGATCGACCAGGCAGAGGCTGGCTGAAGCGAAGTCCTGCCGCTCCGTACCTCAGCTCCCTGGCTGCGAAATGGGATATGCTGTAAGCAAATTGCTTAAAGGGTCTTGGTGGAAGTCAACGAGACCTAGAAATTAAAGCCACATTTTCTGGTCTCTATCTTGTGCCTCTGTAAAACAAAGCGTTTGTCTTCGTATCTGAATTATTAACATACTGTAAGAAAATACAGCTACCTCAGTCCATCACCCTTAGATATCACTCTCATAAACTCTTATTTTTTGATGTATAAAGAACATGCTAATATATCACTTAAATGCCTTTGAAGAAATGAACTCAGTATGGGAGGACAGTGCTGGGGGGGGATATTTGTAAAGATTAATGCTAGCTTAGCCTCTGCAAGCTGCCTCTGCTGGACTTCTCGAGGCATAATTAAAAGCAGGCAAGTGATGTTTCTCCTCACAAGGCCTACTGAAGGAGCCCATCTCTTCCCTCTGGCTGCAGAGGCAGGTTAAGGAAGATGGCTCCCTGAGGCTAACACAAGCCTTTGTGAAAACCTCTCACTGAAAGCAGGAGAATGCAAAGATTGCAGAGCACCAACCCCAACATCTGGCTGCTACTGAGGGAGGAGTTTATTTTAGTTTAGGCTTGTATCAGCTGGCCATAGGAGCGGGAAAGAGTCTGGCACGAATGTGCTGTGTGAAGACTGGGATGGCTTTTGCATTCCCCATGCCCGCCTCTCACTGGGAGAATAGATGCTGTGTGATAAGAGTTTGAGCTCCTCGGGAAGTACATCTGCTGCACAGTCCTGCCAAACGCACTTTGCAAATAAAACTCAATGATTCATTTGCCACGCTCACTTGTTTAGCGCTCCACCCTACAGCAGGGCTTGAACAGGCTGGGTGAATAGAGCACTCCATGATTTACCCATTTTAACATGTTGCTCTAAGAGTAAATGGATCGTTCAGGGAAGGGGTCATACAAAATGAAGGGGTCTGTATTGGGGAGAAGAGAGTTATTTTCTACAAAGAGAAAGAATTACAAGTTTTGGCTGTCTTCTATTTTCACCCGTTGTGCAAGACAAGTAGACTTGCACAAGTCTTGGATAACCACTACAAGCAGGAGGAACAATTATTTTACAGATTACTTTATTACTCATATTAGAGTAACTGGTGTGAATACTTGAGCCTCTCTGACATTAACCACAATTATTTTACATTTGTGGATCCCACTGAATTAATTATTGAATGATAACAAGGTTGTCACTAGATCACACAGCAATGAGGTGCTTTACAGCAATGTCCTTTGAAAAATATGCAGTCGGTAAGGATCGGGCCGGGGGGGTGGTGGTTGTTGTGCTTTTTTGTTTGTTTATTTTTCCCCTTTGAGACAAAGGTGGGCTTGGTTAAAGGAGAAAATAATTTGTCAGGTCACATCCTATTCTGACAGAAGTTCTTTCAGAGGAGCTGAGATGCCCTGTGAGGTCTGCGGGGAACACAGATGCGCACATTCAAGTGTCAAGCTTTCCTGCAGAACTATAGCTTTCCACTGACAAATCAGCTTTGCAGTGGCTTTGGCAGATAGTTTACCTTGACCAGCCACCAGTTAGCAGACCTGTACAGAAATTCTCCCCTTCCCTTCACATCCTGTGCTGAGCTCAAACCAACTTAGAATGATATGTGTGATGGAATAGCAGGAGACAAAATAGGAATGTCAGCAATGAAATGCTCCGTGACTGCAATGACAGGAGCCTCAACCTCTGAGCTGACGGGGCGACAGATGGGGAAGCAGCTTCACTCTTAACTTGAGTGCAATTTAATCCAACAAACTTACCTGAAATGCTGGAAAGGAACAAACTACATCAGTGAGCTATTTTAACTCCTACCCGTGCAAGTTTTCTCAGACAGTTTTCTTCTACTTACCCTTTGCAGAAAACATTGTAGTGTTCCCAGACTGCACCGATGAGAGCGCAGTGGTGAGGAAGTTATTTGCACTTCCTCATCCGGACAAGTTTAGTCCTGCTTTACTTCAAGTACTTACTGCCTTCAAGATGTCAGATGCCACTATCTCTGATTTACATACTTAAGCCAAACACATTTAGTAAGGAGGTGTATAAAGTATGGCTACTCCTCCTACTGAAATTTGACCACAAGCAGCTCTCAGGATTTTATTCACATTTATGGGATCCTATAATTTTGCTGCGACACTGTTGATAAACATCAGTATCATCAAATGATGTATTTGAGGATTTCCACATAGACAGTCCCAGGCTCTGAGACTTTCAGTCGTCTCCTGAGGTTCTCTGCTTTTTCCAAACGAAGAGTTAAAATGAATGAACTGACATGCCCCACCTCACATACACCATGCACACACACATCCACCGAACTGCTTTTCAACTACGCAGTTTTCAAAAATTCTCCTATTTTTGCCAATTCCAGCAGAGCCAGAGCTAGGAGTGACTGGGCGGGGGGAATTTCTGAAAATCCAG
The DNA here is from genome assembly GCA_013398225.1 of Steatornis caripensis. NCBI lineage: Eukaryota > Metazoa > Chordata > Aves > Caprimulgiformes > Steatornithidae > Steatornis > Steatornis caripensis. Next base: position 741,402 of record VZSC01004252.1, read on the forward strand.
TCCAACTTAGAAAAGCCTTTAATTACTAAGCAGGGCATTTCACTATCATTCTTTTGCACCTTTTTTGTTGCCAGCACCCATCTCTCTCGTCTCCATCAACCTCTCTTCTTAAGGGACACGCTAACTGACAGACTGAAGGGCATAAGTTTCATTCCAGTTTTTTAACCCTGAGTTAAAATATCAGAGCAACCCATGTGAAGAGAAGAGGGAGACCCTCGGCTGCAGTTAATCCCACGCTTTCCATTTTGCTGGCAACAGGATCTCGTCCCACTTCTCCCCGTGCACTTCAGGTATGAAGGGAGATCAACCCAGGCTGCCTAGCAAACGCCGCCCTGCTAAGAGCTAACCTTCACTGTGGTTCCGTTTCTTCTCTTTGATCGGCCACGCTTTCCACCTGAGCCTTGAAAATGAAGAGCTGGGCAGGCCCGGCACAGTCAGACTTTTGTGTCAGGGGAGGCAGAAGGGCGAGTTTTGAGAGTGGACCCTCACACCCCCTTCCCCCTCTCTTGCAAGTTCCTGGTACCAGGAGTCACTATCAATCAGCTGAATGGTTTTGTTCTACTTGTTCCCTTTATGAAACACGCCCTCTGGGTTCACATCAGCTCTTTGGCTTGAGACTTGAATCTCTCGGTTATTCTGCAAGGAGAAAGTAACACCGTTATTCTCACAGTTTTATTTGTAAAGGACATAGCATGAAAAGCTGTATTTCAATGTACTTCAAAACCTGAAAAACCCATGTCAGTTTGTGATATGTATGTTAAAGTGCTTGATATAACAATACTTCTACTAATGTAGTCTTGAAAATAATCCAGTTCTTATTCAGTTAGTAATAATGTAACGACAAAATATACTTAATGGAGACATTTAAGGATCATTTTAAGCTACACAGGGCACATTTGTACATTTCAAGTGTAACATACAGTATTTCCCCGTAAGATGCGCACCTTCATTTGACTGAAAGAAGGAATTTTTGCAAATATGCCATCGCGCAACTATTCTAAAAAGACGTTTTTGAACCATGATATCTAATTACACAAACCAGCTTGGAATAAATGTGAGTAGATTTTTCACTAAACAGTAGAATTTTAATTCATTTCAGAGAATTATAAATACAAATTTTGTACAACAGTGAGGCATTTGATTCTCCGACTCTCTTGAGTTACCATGCTGGATGTTAGTATGACAGGACTATGCAAACTCAGACATCTGCGGACAGGTATTGGATAGGATTTTATTTTAAAAAAAGCAGATACCAGAGAGTTTTGGTCTTTTCCATGATTCCCTTTCTCAACCAATGAAGGTGCTTTAACACTGAAGTAAAAACTGTGTTAGCTTAGAAAAATCCTGATGGGTTTCTCATCATTCTATCAGGCAGAACGATTTCTGTAAACCTTACAGAAAAAAACCCCTCACGGTTTCCAATAAACAAAAGTAGTCTACTAAAAAACCAAAACCATGATAGAATAAAAATTCACTACAAAGAACCGTACTCCCAAGGCTGTCAAATAACTAGTCTTCTAGGAATCTGAGGCACTCAGCTGTGCCCCTTTCAACGTATCTTAGGGTGCTTTACTGCCTACAAGGAAATATTAGACATGCATAATTTTTAATGTATTATTATTAATATGATGTGAAACCTGACAAAACCAAACAAGTCAACACTTGCTGAAAAGGCTGACGTGAAGTTGTGTTAAAATTAACTGTTGAGGTTCCTTAACATAGTTTGCGATGGGGGGAAGGCCCTGTTTTGAATTTTAAAATTTCTCAGGTTTTGACTTATTTTAACTTGAGAAAGACTTGATGTAGTTACTGCCCTTTTCTCTGTGTGTGGCTTATTCATCTATGCTTGACCTTTAGAGGTGCCCACATTTCTACTTTATCCTGCTTGCACTTAACCCATGTCATGGCGGATGAATGTTACGACTGCGTAAGTCATAAATAGTCTTTGGAGAAGTATGCAGCAGTACACTTCTGAAGTATCCAGCTAGCAAATGTAGATGCTGCTGCAAAGAAATCCAAAGACTAAAGAGATTATTATTTCAGTAAAATGAACGTCACTTAGACTGGGTTGGGCGTGAAAAAGTGATGTATAGCAGTCATTAGACATAAAAGGCTTGAGTTGTAATAGAAATCAAATCATCCTAAGCAGGCATTACCAAATAATGCTGCCACATGGTTTCTGGTGCTAAATGTATAATTTACTGATAGACTTAAGTACTAGGGACGCATTTTCAAGTGCTGCTGAAGGGTTGTCACGCATCTTCTGCTGACTTCAAGCAGACTTGCCTGGCCACACAGAAAACCCTAACACCCCAAATTTCACATTTCTGGAAACATAAGAGAGATGTCACACAGCTGTGGGCTCTGGCTACTAACTCATGACACCATTCACAGCCTTTACGTTACTTACTCACACCCACAGTAGTGACAAGGCAGCGCTGCCTACAGTATTTGGGATGAGTTTAGTCAGTTTAAGGAAGTACAAGCCCAGTAGGAAAGAACAGTTATTAAAAGCTGGAACCCTCATTAAAGTCAACGACTCCCTGACAGTGTTGTTCTACTTCTTTCTTAGAAACAAAAAACTTGTATAACACAAAACTCTCCCTTCTAATAAAGCAGTCACATGAAGAGTTTTCTTCTGGCTGGGAATATGATGTGAAACTTTGACACTAAAGTGAGTGCTGTTACAACAACTGGACAGCAGAAGGACCACAGGAAAGTAGAGAAGCTTGACAAAAGGCAGGTGAGAAAGCAAACCCTAATTTTCATCCTCTTTGCTTCTCCGCAGCTCTCTCATCCTTCTTGCCACCACGTGCACACTACACTGAGACCTGCTACTGCCCACCATTCTCAGATCCCTTCTAATACCACTTGAGAGCACAGTGCAAGGCAACACACTTACAGTACCAGTAAGGGGCCTTTCCCAAGCCACAGCTGACAGTGAGACATCCACAGAAATCCACTGACAAAACAGCCAAGACCACAGGGAAAAAACAAGTGAAAACAAACACCTGTATTTAAACTAACCTTCAAAAACTAAAACCAGATGAAGCAAACCATACCCTCACATCCTTCCAACTCCCATCCACAAGAACGGAAAATGCACTCCGTATTTGCTGCATGGTATCCACAAAATGATTTTAATGTAGTCTATTGTTAAATTTTTAGCATACGGGATTTCAGTTGCTCGCAGTTCCTCTTCAAGAGCTGCATCTATAGATACATGTTGTATTACTAACACATTAACTGGAAAGAGTGTAGGAGAGGAGCCTCAAACTGCCAAAGTGAGATTTTTTTTTTTCCTCCTTTTACTTCATTCCTTTTTTTTTTTTGGTAGCTGGATAATTAAAAAAAAAGTAATCAAATATCCTGTACTTCCTAGGAACACTCATTCTGCAGGATAAAGGAAGACTCATAACCTGTTAGCATTTCAAAACCAGCCGATACAGTTCGGTAGCACAGCAACATCTGTGTTTGTGGCTCTACAGCAATGATTCTTCTCAAGTGCAGCAAGAATTTGGTGTGAACCAAATTCCTCAACATGGAGGAGGGGGGGAAAAAAAAAAAAAAAGTCATCCACAACACAAACTGGCTGAGGGAGAGGGGGAATCATAAGAACATCTAGACAGGCAAGGGACACAGCGAGCGAGTCAAGCAAGCCATCATTCCCAATCTCAGGCTGCAGCAGCATCGCTTAAACAGGTCGCATACTCTCAGGCTCCGAGGCTGATAGCAGTCCTCCTCTCCAGTGTTTCAGCATTTTGACACTTGTCTCCCCTTCTGGAGATAAACAGAAGTGTCAAAACAGACCTTACAGAAAAAAAAAAAAGACGACTTACAACTTCCGTGCATGGAAAGGCTCGAGTCTTCAAATGAACAAAAAACCAAAGGGAGACCATGTACAGTAGGGTAAAACAGCATATGCTTACAACATTTCAAGAGTGAGACAATCACAATGGCTACATAAGGATATTTGCTGTACTAATTTGCAGTATCTGAAAAAAGCCCTGCTGAGTTTGCATTGTATTTACACATTGATTGGCTTCTTCCTTGCAAGCAAGTAGCGGCACCCCTCCCCACCTTGGTCCTTCCCTCCCCCCAGTCCTTCCCCTGGGTTTAAGCTACTCATAGTCAGAACAAGAACATTCAGTCTAAGAAAAATTTCTTAGAGTAATATAATTTCTTAAAGAAGATAGCATATTTACACACATCTAACACATGAAAATACTCTATTTTATACTAAATTTCTGTTTCAAATAAACTACAACACTGCATCTTAGCTTTCTGCAGCTTTAGAGGACAGTTCCCATCGGGCACAAACTGGGCTTCCCACTCCCGCTTCAACCGGCAGCTTTGCCGTACAGTGGTGCACTACCATTACGTTCAAGTCCTGACAGGTCTCCAGTTGTGGTTTGCTCGGGAAAGGAATAATGAAGTTCTCAGCAAAGCCATGCTAAACATCCACTCCTTTAATGAGTGATCCTTCTAGGATGATGTTGAAATCTTGCAATGTCTGTAGGACTCGGATAAGGGAGTTGACAGTCATGCGGTCCCGTAGGAGAGCATTCTCCTCATACATCCTTGTAATGGGGGGGCACTCTGCCAGCAACGGGATCCACTGAGAGAGCAAGTGGTCCCTGCAAAGGGGATGAAAGGAGTTATTTTAACACCAAGAACAACAGATCTCAGACTGAAATCCTTCTCCAAGAACACAACCCAAAACACGCACTTTCTTTTTACGGGTGATGCATGTTGTTTGCATGTAAAAGTTTCCTGTGTAATCATAACTCTTGATTTTGTTAGTAAAATACAGGCAACTGAACGTACTGTAGGAACAAAGATGGAAAGATATCAGGAGAATTGGACAATTAACTTTGGAAGAAAGTTTGGAATTGGACAATTAACTTTGGAAAGCAACATTTTTGGATCAGGAACAGGGAAAGTAAAACTCAGGGGAAAAAAACAGACTCTTTTCCAACTGGTTTTCCATGTATCCAGACAGACAAGACAAAAATGCTACTTATTTCTAGACATATCAACTTCCACCCTCCAAAATACAAACAAGCCCTGCCACCTCATCCCTCCTCAAGCACAAGACAGAAAGCATCCTATTAGGGAAGAAAGATTAATCTAGAATAGTTTTGTAAAAATTGTAACAGACATCCCATTTTCATAGGCAAAGTGATTCAACGAGGATTTAGAAACACATCAGCTCTTACAAAGGAAATGTGCATCCCCAAAGCCAGCACTTCATCAAAAATACAATTTCAAGACAGATTTCATACATGTGACTGTCAAGCTAACAGTTATAAAAAAGCCCAAAGCATTTTTAGCAGTTTAGACACTAGCCACGTATCATTACTACTTCTTTGCTCCAATTTTTCATGTAGTATTAAAGCTGCTTAAAATAGGTATTGGATAATAGACAGGTATGAGATGTCTTAAAATGGAAAACTAAAGGTAATAACAATGGAGTAAAAATATTCTTCTAGTCTAACGCAAGAGGACACATCTAACAAAGAGCTGCTAGGTACCTCGTTCCCAGGCAAACCAGAATTTGGAATTTGCCGTCCTTTCCAATGTTCCTTGGAGCTGTGTTGATGGCATTCACATAATGACAGAAGGTTTTGCATGAAGATCTCTGAAGCAAAAGGGCCTCCTCATTGTCTCCAATCTGGTCACTGGTTTCAAAATAAGCAACAGCTTTCTCTGTGATAGGGAAAAAAATCAGAACCCAGTAAGCAGAAGGACTTCATTGTACTACACAGAATTACACAAGGGAATACTTAAAACAACCACCTTTGGAGAGCTATTGCGCAGTTTATATAAGGATTCCTCAATCTGAAGACCATAGGCAGGTGGTGATCTCCACCTTTGCTACATAGCAGCGGTCAGCAGACTGGTTGATGTCTAATGCAGCCACACCACAGTACCTATGAATGGTTTCATTGTAAGTGATACCATCAGCTTTGATTTTTCACCTTTTCTGAGTAAGCACTTACCCTCAGGCTAAGCATCTCAACTTGTGAGTGTGTTTAAGGGAATAAGTAAGTCTTAAAATAACTGCAACAAAGGCCTACAGATAAGCATCACCAGAAGACAAGTGCAGTGATTGGGAGAGTTCTCATAAACAACTAGAAATCTAAGCATTTCACTCCCGGCCCTTTCCCAACTCTGCAGCTGTTTCAACATTCATCTATGAATAAATGACTAGAATTTGAACTGCTCTTAAATTTCTGCACAGATTCACACTCATCCCTTACATAGTTTAGTATTTCTCATCGACTTTAAACAACCTGGCGCAGGTGCTAGGCAGAAGCAAACGGCACCCTAGCTGATGAGAATCCGAGGTCTGTGCGTGAGATTTGCCCTAATCCTCTTTCTTCTGCCTCCAAATCACATACCAGCTTACCTATGAAATCCCAGATGAAGACATTCTTGTGAAAAATGCGAGACGATTTGAATCCATGGTGAAAGACCTGCTCCAGCGCTGCCACCAGACCATTTTCTCCACACAATAGAATGGTAAGGCTCCCTCTCTGTGGGAAAGGGAGGGAGTCTGTAAATACAGCTTGCCTTGTTTGTATGCCAGAAGCTTCAAATCTAAAGCTAACAGTCTCTACTGGTTCCATTTCTGTTTATAAAAATATTTACGGGCATTGTAGGTACCAGGCAAGTAATGAAAAGTAGGAATTACCTCTTTCTCTGGCTTGTGGAAGTGTTTCACAATATTGTTCACGGCTTCCCCGATTCCCTCTTGGATCTGTCCTGCATTAGGCTCTGCGAAATGATGGAGAGCATACTAGTGAAAGATACCAAGTTTAAAACATTCATCAAATTCTCATGGTGACACAGCTTGAACTGCAGGAATTATTCTGTATCTTTAACAGAGTTCAGGCAATCACTTGTCTTGGGTAAACCTGAGCCTTAATTACAAGCAACTGATGAGCAACTCTGGAATAGTCAAATAAATCACCCCACTTAAAAATGCACAACCCAGGGATCCGGCTTTATAAATATTTTATTTGAGTTAATCACATCTTGCTCATCACATACAGTACAGCAACCGTCACACAGAGATGCATGGGCTGAAAGGCTGTAGCCCAGTCATTTGACTCATTTCTACGTGACAGAGGTCAGAAAACGCAGCACTCATTGATTCCTGACTTGAACCCACAATGTTTTATTGAGCCAGAACAAGTATCTATTTTAGGCACACGTCTAGTCGTTGCACCAGTGTGAGGGGCCACAGGCAGGCAATATTCCTTAGTAATGGTTCCAAGAGTAAGTTATCTTCTGTGTTAAAATGTATGCCATGTTTCTGCTCTGAATCTGTTTAGCTGTACGCCTCTGCTACTGAATCATGCTATGCCTCCACCTGCTACCATCTCATCTTCCTATATGCAGGTACCTGCAGAAAATCACTTTGTCCCTCATTCACTTTCTGATTAAAACAGACTGAACTTTTAAAACTTCATTTTAAGCAGATGTTTTCCAGACTTCAATCATTTTCATGGTTCTTCTATGAATCATAGAATCATACAATACCAGGTTGGAAGGCACCTCAAGGATCATGTGGTCCAACCCTTCTCAGCAAAAGCACGGTCTAGACAAGACGGCCCAGCACCCTGTCCAGCTGAATATTACAAGTGTCCAATGTTGAGGAATCTTCCCTGGGGAGATTATTCCAATGGCTGGTTGTTCTCATTGTGAAAAATTTTCCTTGTGTCCAATTGGAATCTCCCCAGGAGTAACTTGTACCCATTACCCCTCGTTGTTTCCATGTGACGCCTTGTAAAACCAGAGTCTCCACCTTCTTTGTAGCCACCCTTTAATTTCTGAAACATGTTGCTGAGGTCTCCCCTAAGCCTTCTTTTCTCAAGGCTGAACAAACCAAATTCTCTCAGCCTTTCCTCATGCAGCAGGCTTCCCAGTCCTTTGATCATCTTTGTGGCCCCTCTCCGGACCCTCTCCAGCCTGTCCACATCTTTTTTGTATTGTGAGGACCAAAACTGAGCACAGTATTCCAGGTGTGGCCTGACAAGCACTGAGTAGAGTGGGATAATGACATCTTTCTCTCTGCTGGTGATGCCCTAGTTTATGCCAGCATCCTGTTCACTTTCTTTGCGCAGCACCACACTGTTCGCTCGTACTGAACTTCTTGTCCGCCAGGACCCCCAGGTCCCTTTCCACAGAGCTGCTCTCCAGCCAGGTAGATCCCAGCCTGTGCTGCACTCCTGGATTATGTTTTCCCAGCTGCAAGACCTTACACTTGTCCTTGTTGAACTTCATACGGTTCTTGTTAGCCCACTCTTTCAGCCTATCCAGGTCTTCCTGCAGGGTGGCTCTCCCTTCCGAAGCGTCCGCTTTCCCACTCGGTTTGGTATCATCGGCAAACTTCATCAGGGTATGCTTGATGCCATCATCCAGATCACTTACGGTGATATTAAATAGCGTTGGGCCCAAGATCGCTCCCTGGAGGACCCCACTTGTGACAGGTTGTCAGTTGTTTGAAAAGGAGCTATGTACCACCACCCTCAGGGTGCAGTCTGTCAGACATTTCCCCACCCAACACATGGCCCACTTGTCCAGACTGCAACTAATCAGTTTCTCTAGCAGGAGGCTGTGGGGAGACGTACTGAAAGCCTTGGAGAAATCCAGGTAGACAACATCCACCACTTGCCCCACGTCAACCAAGCAGGTTACTTTCTAGTAACTAGTTATATCTATAACTAGTTATTTCTAGTCCTTTCTAGTTTTTCAGACATACGTAGGTTGCTATTAGCTTGTCCTACAATTGTTAATGTGGAAGCACGGAGTAATTCAGTACCATTGTAGCACATGATGACCTCCACAGTCTGGCAGGTCTAACACAGAGCCTCATGTAGCTCACAAGACAAATGAATTATCGGGCCTTAGTGTTCTCAGACCTAAGGAAATGCTCTGCAAGTAGCTCTGGTGCCCACTCCTCCAGCTAATATGGCCTCACACATGTGAAGAGCCGCAGTGGTCCCATGGTGGTTTTAAATGCTGCATTACCCTTGGAGGCTAATATTCCCTTGCTTGACATTTCAGCAGTCATGTCCTCTAATTTTACAGGAGCTGGACAGATTTATGAACAGGATCTACACTGTGCTCATCTGTATGGTTTAGCGGAGAATGCCTCACGTGGCCCTTACAGTCCCACGCCCTGCTGCAGCCAGGTGCAGTTACTCACAAAAGCTAATTTTAGGGATGTGAAATTGATGTCCCCTAGGGTGCCTCTGGAGATGTGCTCCTTCAGAAGGCAGTTCACAGCATCCGCACGAGGCTCTGAACTGCCCTTCAGAGAGGACTGTCTTTCTACTGACTGCAAAGTGAGCCGGGAAGCTAAACAGCATCAGCTACTGCAAGTTCTGCTGCCTCCTCCTCCCTCATCTTTTATCTCCATGCTCCAAGGAAAGAGATTATTATCTCTCAACTGTCAAATAGGGGCACTGAAAGAGGCAACATGCACAGTCACAGAGCAAGCCGCAGACACACAAACTGGGGCAGGAAAAACTCATCAGCTCGCAGCTGTTCCTCTGCACCAAGCCTTGGCTTCAGGAGAAGCTCTCCTGTTCACAGGAGCTTGCTTTCTCAGCAGTTGTTGCCCCCTCCTCTAGGGCCCTGGGGAGAAAGAAGAGGACTTACTGGTGTTCTTCCCTGTGAGGGAAGTGATGCTCAGTCGTCGAGCCGTGGTAGGAGATTTCTGCTGGGGCGGGGTACGGCACTGTTTTCCCAGCTCTTCGTCAGACGTGAAGGACACCAGGTCTCCAATGAGTATTCTCTCCAAACTGCCATCATCAACGCCTTTTCCCAGCCATCGCCCGCAGGGAAACCTGCCGCACAGCCAGCACAAGCACATGTCAGCCACGCAGGTAGCCTAGCTTGCTCTCAAAGCTAGAGGGACAGCTAGCACCCACAAGCACTGCTGACACTCAGGGAATACTCTGTAGCCAGAAACTTTTCACAAACCACAACTCAACAGGCAGCATCCCCTGCACCACAACTGATAGGACCAAACCGGGAAACTACATTCACCTCCATCCCTAGGAAAAGGGAAATATGCAAAGCTTGCGTGGAAGCACAGCACAACAGAAAGTGTTATACACATATTTCATGGGCCACGTCTTGATTTCTGCCTGATTATTTTTAGCTTGCAACCACAACTGATATTCAGGCTTTGAAAATACTGTGATTATTAACAATTAAATCTCCACACAGAATTCCCACCCAGCTGAAGCTGGGACATCTCCTCATACTCAAACCCCACCTCACGTTTTATTGCTGTACTTTTTGACCCCATCCACAGTCCCAAGGAAATCCATGCACATGTCCATACCCCCATACACTGTACCCCATTTTCTCCTACTTTCCCCCCATACACTGTGGCCAACTCGAGCTCTGGAGCTCACCTCACTGAATTATAGTTTTCCAAGTCCACATTCAGAAAAAAAAAACCAAGTCTGCTTAGCAAGATGTTTTTTAAAAGCAATGATGAGTTAGGAGAGCATTTTGACACATGAAATATGTACTCAATAGGAGATTAAGAAATCATCAAAACCTTTAATTTTCTTGTAATCCAAGTTTATCTACATTTGTTACGGTACTTAGACATTTGAATATTTGTTAAAAGAAACCAAAGATTTGCCATAAACTATCATTCCAACTCTTGGGGGGCTTAAAGAGTTCTTTGTGCATGATTTTACCACACTACTTTAAATCAAGAGATTTAATTATTAGACACAAACATATGAATCACTTCAAAAGTATCCATACTGCCTCTCCTGCCTCAGAGAGATGCAAAGAATATCCTATGTTCAATTCTCATTTAATATTTATCAGATTATTTGACTTCAACTAGGGTTTCTGAAATGAGAGACCGACCCAACCCTACTGGGTACCCAAATCAGCCCACAGTTCTCTGTCATCTGAGGAGAAGACGAATGCCCTTTTGCTTTCTCTAGCTTTAACGAGTAGGAATCTCAGTCAAAGAAAATTAAAACTTGTTGCTTACTTGTACGTGTGTCCTGTTATTTCATTTCTGACCATGACACAATCAACCAGCCACTTGGCTAGTAGCCCTGAGTTGTCATGACCAATCTGAACGGTCGTCAGCTTCCCTAAATTCTGGCACTGAAATGAATAACAGTTTTTACTTAATTTAAAAAAACAACAGACAACACACAGCCCCACCACACGCACACATATGGTCTCAAATGTATGTTTTATTCAGCTTCCTTTGATTTATACAGCAAGTATTTTCAACTAAACATGCAGAGCATTTTCAAAAGCAGATTAATTATTTTAAGACANGATTTTACCACACTACTTTAAATCAAGAGATTTAATTATTAGACACAAACATATGAATCACTTCAAAAGTATCCATACTGCCTCTCCTGCCTCAGAGAGATGCAAAGAATATCCTATGTTCAATTCTCATTTAATATTTATCAGATTATTTGACTTCAACTAGGGTTTCTGAAATGAGAGACCGACCCAACCCTACTGGGTACCCAAATCAGCCCACAGTTCTCTGTCATCTGAGGAGAAGACGAATGCCCTTTTGCTTTCTCTAGCTTTAACGAGTAGGAATCTCAGTCAAAGAAAATTAAAACTTGTTGCTTACTTGTACGTGTGTCCTGTTATTTCATTTCTGACCATGACACAATCAACCAGCCACTTGGCTAGTAGCCCTGAGTTGTCATGACCAATCTGAACGGTCGTCAGCTTCCCTAAATTCTGGCACTGAAATGAATAACAGTTTTTACTTAATTTAAAAAAACAACAGACAACACACAGCCCCACCACACGCACACATATGGTCTCAAATGTATGTTTTATTCAGCTTCCTTTGATTTATACAGCAAGTATTTTCAACTAAACATGCAGAGCATTTTCAAAAGCAGATTAATTATTTTAAGACAGGAGGAAAGAAATAGAACTATTTTATTGAAACGAAACTATTAAAAGCTTGTGAAGAGATTACATTCTTTGTTGTGAGCACTCACTCTGAGTATTTCTGAAAGTGTTAGTTACAAATTTCTGAGCTAAGGTGACAAAAAGGTGTGCTTTTGTAGAAGAAATAGATTTTTCAGGACAAACAGCTTTCCAAAAAATGCATTTTGAGCATCCTGATCTTCAGTTGACTCGCTCTACACTATGAAGCAGTCCCTAGATCCTTTATTATTTTCAAAGGCCAATTTGCTTATTGTTGGGCAAGACAAAAATCACTAACGTGAGACTCAACATGACAAAGACGGAACAAGCAAAACAAGGGACTGCGAATTCCAGTGCCAATATGCAATTGTAGGCGGGGCTGGCAGCAACATCTATGAATGTCACCTAAACACTTTCCTAGCAAGACCATGGTTTTGATTGCTTCTAATACTGCCAAACAAGCAGCTTGGGCTGACATTTTCCATAGTGGGTGGCTACCCAAGTTGATATTTTAGGAAAGCTTCAGCCAAAGGATTATTCCAGAAGAGTGTTAGTATGGTCCTTAGAAATGTCTGAATATGTTATTTTGCTCGTTAGAAGCCTGCAGACCTTTCCTACAAAATACTAATGTCTGAATGAGAGGCAGCTGTTGTATCACGAAAATATCCTCTCTATCGCTGTCAAAACCTACCTGTATTTGGCAAGAGGTTTCTTTTTTTTTTTTTTTTACTATTGTTGTTGAAGATCAGTCTGCATATGCTCAATGGATGCAACTTCGGCTTTACTAGCAGTTTTTCCTATGAAATCACTCCTTACTGGATATGGTACAGTCTGGAACTACAGGAGCCTGACAGTGCTTACCCTGCAATTCCCATTACCAACTGCTGTGGGGTGGCACCAAGCCAACCTGTAACTGATGGATGGAAAAGCAGAGGGGAACACCAGGTAGTCAAATGTGAAGAGAAAACCTCAGCAAGCATGGAGAAAAGAGCCCGATGGGGATGGCGGCTCTGCGGTTTGCCGAGGGCAGCACATGAAGCTGGGAAGTTGAAGAACAGAGGAGCTAGACCGGCTGGTTGGAAGGAAAGCAATGTCAGACAAGGAGCTGGAGAAGAAATTTGGGACTGGTCAGAAGAAAGAAAGAGAAGAAGAAATTCGGGACCCGGGTGGTGGTAAGTGGGAAGACAAATTGAAAGAAGAGAAAAAGAACCGTGAAGGGAAATGAGGAGTCAGAAATGAGCTCTGAAAGAGAAAATTAGGGTAGTGGGCAAGGAGATGTGGAAGGGAATGAGACGTGGAAATAGATTGGTTAGGTGAGGAAAGAGGAGCCCTGGGCTGCAACGGGGATGGCAGTGAAGCCTACGGTTAAAAGCCGCACGTGCTCACAGGAAACTTTCATCTAGCACAGGAGGGGCAGACAGCACTATTGCCCTGATTTTGATGGCACAGAGACCTTGAACACCTGGACAGAATCTGAAATGCTGTGATCTTAAGCCAATGAATCCTCACCAAATTAGTGTTTATTTGGAAGCATGTTTCAAACTGAAAAGTAAAATGTAACGAGCATGTACTCACCTCAAATGTCATTTCTAGGTGGTTTTTAGGAATCTGCATCACGCCTGTATCTCCTAGTTCTCC
>VZSC01004252.1:755315-838504 GCA_013398225.1 Steatornis caripensis
GAAGCGCGGAGCCGCGCCGGCAAGGCCGGCTGCGGAGGCGGCCGAGGGAAGGGATGGCAAGGCGGCCGCCTGCCGCAAGGCGCCGCCGGCCCCGGCGGACTGAGCGGGTAGCGGGGCACACGGAAGGTCAGCGGGGAGAAGGGAGTGTCGGAGGGGCTGGCGCGGCCGGCAACGGCGTAGCCAAAGTCTCAAGTCTGGTCTGTCTCTGTGGACGTTCCTCCGTTAAAAAAATTGCAATTTTTATCACCAGTATTATTTTGCTTTTAACTCTGCACCACCCATACGCGCTTAAGGCAAGGCCTGCCCCCTCTCCCCCGATTTGGATTTGACTCCGATACTGCGCCTTAGCGCTGCAAGGCCCCCTTCTCCTTATGTTTCCCTTTTTGCCTGGGCACGACCAGCCAAGCCTTCTGACTTTTTGTTTGCCGTACGGTGATGCTGCACTCAAAAAAACCACCCTCGAATTCCAAGCGCTCGTCCTGCAGGGGAAAGCTGTCAAGGCAGACGCCCCGCGTAAATAAGGTAATCAAAGATGAATACATCTCTTTGCGCTGCGCTAGTTCTGAGGGGATGTATTGCTTTAAGAGGAGAAAAAGTAGAATGAGTGCCTGTTTTGACAGCTGCTTAAAATTTGCTTCACTTCACTCTGAACAGGCAGGAAGATGAAGGCTAAGGGCTGCCAAGGTGAATCCAAATAATCAGGTCATCTCACAGGTCCTGCCTTCTCCACATTGCCCAGCGCTGCAGAGACAAACGTTCATTTTTGGATTTCGATCCAATCTCTGCTGTCCTTATGGGAGAAGGGATCTTTTTGGCATTTAAGGAGAGACAAAAAGGGATTTAAAATACACAGCAGAGCACAAAGTGCCTTGGATTTCATCCTCCAAGACTTCCATCTCTTTCTCAGCCTGTAGAGAGCAGGCTGTTAGGATGCACGCTTAGCGAAGGCCAGAAAGAAGCATTAGGACATGGAGGACTTGTCTGGGAGGGAAGATGAAGGAGACTGTACAGCTCGGTGAGGAAAATCAAGTGCTACAGCGGCACTCTCTGCTGATTACTCTCTTTTGTGCAATGCTCTTCCCAGAGCACTCCCACACAACCTTGGCTCTCCAGCTGGTTTCCCAGGGCAACACCCAGCACCCATGAGCCCTGCAGCAACAACCAAGGTTTCCAGATAAGGGTCTGGCTACTCAGACACCAGCAACAGCAACAACGTCTCTTACAAATCATGACAGCAACTAATTTTTATTCAGGGGGAAAAANATGGCACAGAGACCTTGAACACCTGGACAGAATCTGAAATGCTGTGATCTTAAGCCAATGAATCCTCACCAAATTAGTGTTTATTTGGAAGCATGTTTCAAACTGAAAAGTAAAATGTAACGAGCATGTACTCACCTCAAATGTCATTTCTAGGTGGTTTTTAGGAATCTGCATCACGCCTGTATCTCCTAGTTCTCCTGACACACAGATCCATGGGTTTGATGTGGTTATTGCATTGCTTAGCTTTTTGATGGGAATTATCACTGACCTGTAAGGGATCACTAAGAACAGAGGTGTGTGTTTTGGGGGGGAATTAAGTCAGTCTTGTCTTTCTTTGCGCCCCCCTCCCCTCCGAGTACACACAGCTTCTGGAGTAAACCACGCCTCTGCCTTGAAGGCGAGTTCTCGTCCCGTGCCTCAGCAGCCTACCGAGGAGGAGAACTCCTGCGCTGCTCTCCGTACCACGGGTGAGACGAACCTGCGCGGTGCCTGGCCGCGGCGGCGGGGACTCCCGTCTCTCCCGGAGGGTCCCGGCAGCAGCCTCTCCTCCGGCCAGCCAGCAGCCAGGGGCGGCGGCTCCGCAGGGAGGCCCTGCCCGCGGTCATCCCGGCGGGCGGCAGCTGCTTCCGCCGCTCGCGNACCCATACGCGCTTAAGGCAAGGCCTGCCCCCTCTCCCCCGATTTGGATTTGACTCCGATACTGCGCCTTAGCGCTGCAAGGCCCCCTTCTCCTTATGTTTCCCTTTTTGCCTGGGCACGACCAGCCAAGCCTTCTGACTTTTTGTTTGCCGTACGGTGATGCTGCACTCAAAAAAACCACCCTCGAATTCCAAGCGCTCGTCCTGCAGGGGAAAGCTGTCAAGGCAGACGCCCCGCGTAAATAAGGTAATCAAAGATGAATACATCTCTTTGCGCTGCGCTAGTTCTGAGGGGATGTATTGCTTTAAGAGGAGAAAAAGTAGAATGAGTGCCTGTTTTGACAGCTGCTTAAAATTTGCTTCACTTCACTCTGAACAGGCAGGAAGATGAAGGCTAAGGGCTGCCAAGGTGAATCCAAATAATCAGGTCATCTCACAGGTCCTGCCTTCTCCACATTGCCCAGCGCTGCAGAGACAAACGTTCATTTTTGGATTTCGATCCAATCTCTGCTGTCCTTATGGGAGAAGGGATCTTTTTGGCATTTAAGGAGAGACAAAAAGGGATTTAAAATACACAGCAGAGCACAAAGTGCCTTGGATTTCATCCTCCAAGACTTCCATCTCTTTCTCAGCCTGTAGAGAGCAGGCTGTTAGGATGCACGCTTAGCGAAGGCCAGAAAGAAGCATTAGGACATGGAGGACTTGTCTGGGAGGGAAGATGAAGGAGACTGTACAGCTCGGTGAGGAAAATCAAGTGCTACAGCGGCACTCTCTGCTGATTACTCTCTTTTGTGCAATGCTCTTCCCAGAGCACTCCCACACAACCTTGGCTCTCCAGCTGGTTTCCCAGGGCAACACCCAGCACCCATGAGCCCTGCAGCAACAACCAAGGTTTCCAGATAAGGGTCTGGCTACTCAGACACCAGCAACAGCAACAACGTCTCTTACAAATCATGACAGCAACTAATTTTTATTCAGGGGGAAAAAAATTGATTCTCCAACTCACTGATTGTGGTGAAGACGCTTGTGAAGCAGAAGTAATCCACAGCGTTGAGTGAGAGCAGGTGATACAGAAACTGTTCCCGTTCTTCTTCACAGCGCAGGAAAGCATAACGCTTGTAAAGTTTCCTGGTAGAAACAAATACATTGCTGTTGTGTTGAAAAAGCACCATGTATCTTGAAAGGTGTTTGAATCTCAAAACACCAAATGAAGAATTGATCTTCATGGGAGGTGTGAGAACTGAGATTCCCCAGCTAACACAAGCTTCTAGAAACCCGTAAGGGGCATTTAACCCCTATGCTATGTGTGTTTCACAGACCACTCTTGGCTCCATGCTACCATAGCAAGGCTACAGAGTTCATGTCATTAAAGGATCGGTTTTGGTTTTGCTGCAAAGCACAGATGTAAATTAACACTACTCACAACAGCAGACCTGAACCAACATACTGCAACCTCCTTTCTTCCCCGCATCTTCCCACTGCAAATAGCTTTGTCTAATAACCTAATCTTCCTTCTGCTCCATAGTACGACAAAAGAAAACTAAGCAGAAGGCACTAAACCACGGAAGGCACCAAGCAGCAGCATTTCGGCAAACCCAACGTACATCGCTAGTTGCCCAAAGCAGCACAAAGGCACACCAGGAGTTAACCTGGACACACTATGAGAAAGCACAGAGCTTGCACACTGCCCTCAGTCTGAAGGCAGCATACTCCCAAAGAGCTGTGAAGGTAGATAGAAGTAGGTGAAACTTCAGGAAAAGACAGGTCTGCCACCATGCCTTCAGCTGACCACCTAAGGGGTGACTGTCTCCAGCCACTCCTCTTTCTTCCCATTAACGGACTGGAGTATTTGGTAGCTTCTGGCATAATCATGCGTGTAACATCACAGAGCTAGTTCTGCAAAGAGCTGCATGCAATAGCTAGGACGTTTTCATAAGTTTTTGTGGTTTTTTTTTGTTTTTTTTTTTCCTAAATGCATTGCTCTGAGAAAATGAAGTTGGGGAGCATCTACACAAGCAGATCCTTAAGCTGGGGGTGCTGCTAAGCAGCTGGGAGGGCTGGCCTCTAAGCCAGCCCTTCGGCAGGCAGGATGGGGGCCTGCCTTTGGCTCGAGTCAACATAAGGCAGCGCTGCTCTGAGAAAAGGGGCATTACTATCCCTGCTGCTTCATTTGCACAAGATACAGTGACCGTAGGGTTGCGAAGCGTTTTGGATCAGTGCACTGATCTGACCAAAACCTAACGCCTCCTTCCTGAAAATTGTGATTTGTTTTTCCAGGCAGATGTGCAGACTTCTGCGCTGTTGGGTGGGCAGTACCTCCTCCCCCAGCCACCCTCTGCCCTTCAATCACTTCTAGCTGGAAACCATAGTACCCAAACACAGCGCCTGGCTGCGCCCTGAGCCTGCACAGCACCTTGACGCACCAGTGAGGAAGATGTGAAAGCGAAGCTTTGAGAAAAGAGCCAGCTTACTTGGCAAGTGCCTGGTTGGAAAGCAGCTGCTTCAGATGCTGAGACAAAAGCTTCTTCTCCAGAGAAAGCCTTATCCAGGCTCGGGCTCGCCCCACATCAGTCTTTATCTCACTCATGTTCTGAACATGCCTGAAACGGGCGGGAAAAAAACCCAAACCAATAATAGATGAATCAGAAAAATCTTACATGCTTCACATGGCAACATCCAGTGTGATGCCGCAGCTGAACTGGAAAATGCCTCCTGACATCATTTCTACAGAAAGAAACCCCCCAGCATGGCCCTGCAGAGCGCTGTACCATAGCACTGAGACCGCCGGCAGCCCCAGTCTGGCCCAGGGACACGGGGCAGCCCTTCCCCGGCACGGCAGATTGCAACCTGGATGCTCTACAGCCTGTATGAGCTGCTCTGTGTCCCGGCATTTGCTTGGCCAAGGTGAGCGTGGGTCAACATGCTCATCCCTGCATTACCTGAGGTAGATGGCCTCATGAACACTGCTAACACTTTAAGGAAGCAGCCACCTTATGAGACCCAGTTGTACCACAGTCACTCCCTTAAGCTGCTGACATGAGTGGGTATGTTTGTCTGTGAGTGCAGAGGACAAATACACAACTCAATGTTTTCTCCAAACCACGATGTACTCTGAAGGCTCTAACAAACCCCTTGATGGTAGCAGCAATGGGAAATCTGAGAAAAAGAAAGAGGACTGTTGGAGAAAAACAGTGACAGGCGGTCACAAGCAGAATCACATGTCCAAGGGTACGAGGGCCTCGTGTAAGTGATAATCTGACCAGCCCTCCACCACATGCTTTGGTCTGTAGGAAAGCAGAACTGTCCCATAGGGGCTTTCTTCGATGGTTTTGCTTTTCTTTTTTTTAAACTTCCCATATTTCAGTTTGGAGAATGCCAGAAACCCTAGTTTTAGAGCACAGGGAGCTTTAGAAAAGGAAGAGAACTGCCACGGCAGGGCAAAGCTGCTTCCAAAAAAACCCCACTTAGTTAAATAAACAGCAAGAAAAATGAGTAACGGTTTCCAGCAGGGGAGAGAAAAGGCTGCAATTTCTTAATTTTCATACAGTTTGCCTGTTAAGTGTACAGGCAGTTCAGCCCTCCGAACCTCTGTGGCAGGCCCCAAGTACCATCAGCTGGGCCTGAACTGATCCCTGTTGCGATTTACTTTCCAACTCCTGCATCTTCCTTGAAGGCCCTCTCTGCATTGCTGAGCGTTAGGCAATGTGGCAGCATTTACTCCAAAGAAAATCCAACAAAGTCATGCTGTGGCTGATGCTTTTTATGTTGACTAGTGTACTCTCACTGTCTCGTGCTTTCCCCCATCTGTTATACCCAAGGATGTCCTTCGCGTTATATTTAGACCCTGCACTATTTGAAGCAAAATTCTCTCTTGTTTATAGAGCTTCTAACCTAACAGGACTAGGACCTTAAGGGCAAATTTGTAAAGTACAGCTTAGTGCTATCCAGAAATACGTGTTCGCTCTGAACAAATGAGGTGATACCAGAGGGATCTGAACAAATGAGGGATACCAGACAGCTCAGCAGCACTGTTCTCTGCCAGGCTGACCTACCTGAATTCTCAAAATACAGATCTACCTTTGTAATCTAAGCTGAGGGCACTGCATCACATGGTTCTGTGCTGTATGTACATATTTGAAGCATCATCAGGAAGAAACAGTCAATAGGAGTAATGGTAGCTTGCCAGTGACAAAACCTAGGTTACTTAAAACCCATTTAAAAAAAAAAGAAAGGAAAAGAATAAAGGGGAAAAAAAAGAGAGGGAAACCCCCCACATTTTCTTTTCTTAGAAGAGATTTTCACCGTTTTCTAACAGGACACATAGATAGTTCTCTGATGGACCAGGTGAGAAGTACTGACTCCCAGTGAGCTGTAAAACAAATCCAGGAGGGCACATAACACTCACATTCAAGTCCTTGCCCTTCATAAGCAAGCTCAGCAGCCTCCCTCTGTCAGCAGCAATGCCCACCGGCTGAATCACTGCCGAGAGCCTTGCTCCTGGCACTGGAAAGCCCTTCCCGGCTCAGAGCGTGGCAGCCAGCCTCGGACCTTCCAGCCCAGACATCTGGAGTCCTTGAGAAACAGGAGGTGCACTATACTCTACTACATCGTGTTGAAACACTCTTGTCAGACATTTCAAGTCTTCTGAGATGGCAAGATCAAAGTACAGACTGTCATCTCCTTCCTTCCCCTTCCCACTCCAGTACTCATGTTGAATTACATCTGATATGAAACACTGAGTAGAATATGTTATTTTACTGTGAGAAGATTCAAGCACAGATGGACTCAACCTTATTCCATGTATGCCCTGTACCTCTTCAGAAACAGAACCTGTCTCTGTTTCAGATCAGATTGGTATTAATTGTGCATTTGGGAAAAAACAAGCATCTGCAATCATGCATCCTGCCAGAAACATTAAAAAGATTCAGTAATCAGTCTTTGTGTCAGCAAAAGCAGTGTGTAACAGAACAGAGCATTCAGGAACTCAAATTTATTTCAGTCTCAGTTGTGAGAGTCAGAACGGCTCTATTTTTATCGGTGACCTAAGCATAAGCACTGTATGCTCCCCACCATGCAGCAAACTCTTCTTATCAGGGCACTGAACAGCAATTTCAATGCAACTCCCTAGGTTGGGGCTTGCTTTTAATCCCATTAGTAATAAAGAAAAATCTATTTTCCCTGTCAAATGTAAGCCTGGGATATGCAAGACATACCCTCTGCAAATAGCTGTGCTGACAGAAAAGGTTACAGCTGCTCAGTATCGCCATGCCCCCGAGGATGGTGTGACGGCTCCCGATCCCAGTGCAGTCAGAACTGAGCCGTACTAGCTCAACCCATGTAGGTAGCAGGACTTTGCTAACCCAGCTTCTTTTAACTGCAGCAGGTTAAGCACCACTGCCGTGGGCTCTGCTCCTGGGGCTTGCATCCTCTGCTGCAAGCTCCCCGTAGGAGGGCAGGCATGAAAGCAAGCATTGGTAGCAAGGAAGGGCTTGCCTGAAAAGGAAGGACCCAAAACTTGAACCCAGCTGGACCAAAGGTTTTGGGGAGTTTCCTTGGTGCTGTCTGGTCTGCTGGACGTGCAGCGATGAGCCTGAGGGGTGAGGCCATGCTGGAAGCAGGCTGCAGCAGGAGTCTGCTGGGTTGCTGGAACAGGGGTGGGAGACATGCTGCAGATCCTCACCCCGGGGAAAGGCTGAAGGGCATATCCCAAACACACTTGTGTGGAGAACCAAAACAAATATCTTGATCATCTTTCTTACCACATCTAAGATGCCTGCCTTTGGGAGGGAGGCAGAGGACACACCATGTTACCTGTAGCCCAGGCTCATCGCACATTCAGAGCATGACTGTGATTCAGCCCTGCTTTTTAAGTTGTTTACATAACCTTGCATGAGCCGCCAAAACTAAGCTGTGCTAAAAGCGATGCTTAATCCTGTAGCCATTAGTTCAGTTAGCACTGCAATCCTGGTAATTTAACAATTACCCATCCTTCTAACTTCAGCATAAATCTGTGTGTGCAAACAAATATTGAGCAGCATTCCCTCCAAGCAGGAGAAAGTGTGCCATGAGACTACAGATGACAAATTCAACTCACCATTTGCCCAGCATTTTCTATGACTGGGCATGTTTGTGGAAAATCATGAATACCCAAGATATTACAAAAGGTAGTGTTCTGCTTCTGTACTTTTTCTCTGAAAAGCAGTGGAAAACCTCTTGTGATTCAAGCAAGAGAGCTCAGATCAGTGCTGGGCTTTCAGTACTCAAGGGGAAGTACACAGAAGACGAAACGCACGCATGCAGCAGCGATCGCACACGGCCTCCTCTGTTGGCAATCCCCTCCCAGTATGTGAGTTTCCGCTCCAGATCCTCCGTCGTCCTTTCCTCAGACTGACCCTCTAAATGCCCATCAGCCTCACAGGACTGAATTAAGTAAATAGCTGCCACATTCCATGAGAGGGATGCTAAAATGACAGACACATGTTCAAAATGACCTCCTGGCATTATACTCCTAATTATACTGTACATATTCTCCTTCCCTCTTTTGCATGTTGTTATAGCCTTATGCGGCATGTCATGTTCTTCGAAATCAGAGCACAAGACTCAAACTACGTAGCATCAAACAAAAAGGTTGCACACTGCAGGTGGGAAGTACGGTCATTTTCTTTCAGAAAAGTCTGACTAATCTGTGGGATCTCACATGAGAAAAAAGAACCTGTAATAACACACACGGTAAAAAATAACATCACTGTAATAATGTTTTTATGAACTAACTACAAATAATCTTATTTTTACCATAGGATTTTTTGCCATATTTTCACGTGGAAGAAGGACACAGTAGTACAAGAAACAATACTCACGTTGCCTCACACATTAAATTGCTAGCAACTGCTAGCAGCTCTCTACAGATGAGCATTATTGCATTACTCCTCCCCTCTTTTCACGGCACTTTTACTCTGCTGCAATGCGTAGCTATAGCAAGTGAAGTGTCAAAACAGTGGCTTGACCTGGCAGTGGCTTGGTCAAGGAGATGCCCTGAAAAACAACTGCCTGGTGCTGTCACACCAGCCTTCACCTCTTCTTACTCTCTAATCCTTCCAGTTCCCAACTGACATTTCCTAAAAAGCTCTCCAGATCCGGGTTGTGATCTCCTACGGAGCACTTGCCCATACTTCACATTCCAACTTTAAACTCACCCAAATACTAGGTTTGATTACAGTTCTAAATTTGTACATTTATTACTATTTGTCTTAAAATGCTTATTGAAAAGAAATAATATTGCTCAGGCATTGCGAGCAGGTTTTTATATCCCTTTGCTTTGTCTATCAATCAGCTGTACTTGCTTGGTCAGTAATTTAAAACAAACAAGAAGAAACAAAGTACCAAGGAATTCAACATATCTGCCATTATTTGTAGAAGTTGGCTTTATGGCTAGAAGAACCTCATAGGGAAAACAAAAAAAGCAGTAAAACTTGCATGGTTTTCATTGTCTTTGAGTTAAAATGATCAAGTAAACATGCAGAACAGTTTTGTAAAATCAAAAGGCAACACTTTGTATATTTGAATGTGGGCTAAGGAGAAGGTTTAATTCTCCTTAGCCTTTGTAAACCCTAAGCCAGTGAGGATCTTTACCTTATGCTACACAATTAAAACCACAATTAATGCTTTAAGAAACTGTGTACCTCATGTCTTGTATCAGGGAAACCCTCAAAGTAGGCAGAGTAATTCCTGTATCAGACTTTCGTCTTTCTGTTCCAACAGCAACTACGATGGAGAAAAATACCTGAAGTTAATACAGAATTACAGTAGTGGTCTGCAATGCATTTGTTTTACATACAGCTGGAAACAATCTTAAAGTGGCCGGTAACTGCAATGTTTCTGTGCATTATCATTAACTCTGTCCTGGAAATGTATAAGCAGACAAAATGAAAAATGATTAATACATTACCTATTCCTTAATCCAGCACTGAACTCGGAGATTTAACAGCTTCCTTTTTTCGTATGTGAAATACATTAACATCAATCTGTACAGCGATGAGTTTTATTAGTACTATGTTTTTATGGAAAGCTCACAACTGAGAAGGACGAGATAAAATTAAGCTACAGTAGCATATTTGATGGTAAGAATGCCACACATTTCTGTGCTCCGGTACTCTGATCAAACTGCTTTGTGGTGACACATTTTGCTCTCTGGAATTTGTGCCTGCCAGCCAGATTGCTTAGTGCATTACTCATTGAAGCTTATTAAGAAGTCTTTTAATGAGCAAGGCCAGTTTGCCCATAGATGTGTCTTTCAGGACTGATGATACAAGTTCCCATCCACAAGATCTGGAGGATTGGAGACTCCTTGGAAGATGACCCACTAAAGTTCAGAGACCTTTACTACAATACTCAGCAGCAGCTTGTGGGCAGGGAGATCTCAAGGTCATTGGAAAAGTAAGCTCTCTCACAACACAGAAGTAATGTAGTGATTGTAGATGGCCAAGACAAAGCACAAACTGAGCGCCTGGACTGATGGATAGAGATTCATTACACAACTTCTGAACTGTAATGTCCACCAGTATAAAGATTTCTTGACCATAGAGTTACTCCATTGGGATTTGAGAGACAGATTTTGCTCACTGAAAGAAAAATGTCAGCTGCCTCAGCCACAGCTCCACACCTTCAGCTCCTTCAGAAATCACCTCTTGCAGAAGCATTGCTTTTCACACCTCACTCAATGCTGGTTAAAAGAGAATGAAGGCAGAGTGAAGACATCGAGTGGTTTTCCAGACAGGGATAGTAAGCATGTTCATTTGCCTCCAACGATGTCAATCTATTTTGTCTGGACATCAAGGCATCTCCCTAATGATTATGAAAGGTCTTTCTTAAAATGTAAATGTGGTATTAGCAAGCAAATACACCAAAATTCCTGCATGGGTTTCCTGGGGCTGCCCTGTTCCTCCCAGGCCCAAGTTCATTCACTGTGATGGACCCTTCATGGACTCAACTGCCAAGTACTCACCTGGGGACTCTGCACTATGCTCTTGCTTCTCTTCTCTCTCCTGGTACTGAAGTAAATGAGACCACAAAGCAGATTTCCCCTGAAAATTGAGTATGTAGTACATAGCTTTAAATAAATCAGGCAAAAGAGAAGAGGCCAGTGAACACTGCAAAATAATGGGATGGCATTTCAGTGGGCCAAACGTTCACTAGTGAGAATCAATCCTTCTCTCTCGGGCCACGAGACCTCAGGAAGAGGAGAGGATCATCTCACTGACCTAGCAGTCACACCACCCACCTTGTTTCTTTGTCCTCTACCCAGGTTTCCCTTCTGAAGGTTGAAAGAGAAGAAACCAAACTCCTATTTGACATTATTGCAATTTCCAGAGGTACCTCTCAAATATAAAACACCCAAAATCAATAAAACAAACCCCTCAAACTCCTCAAGCCCTCACAAGATATAAAACAAGGACTCTGAGCCCAAAGATGCCTTCCACTTTAAGATAGAATGACACCACTGAGTAGCAGCTTAAAAGGTAGTGATGGCATTCAGTATTTGCTAGAGCACTGTACGCACAAAGTCCCGCACTTCCAGTTACCAACCTGCTTGACCTGCAAACCATGGCTCCAGATTCTTTCCAGCAGATCACAGAGACTAGCAATCAACGTATTTTCCTCCAGACCTGTTATGTTGGCTTCTCCATGTCCCAGCTCGACTGCTTCATGGCCCATCTTCTCTACCAACATGCGTTTAGTCTAAAAAAAAAAAAAAATCCCCAAAGGTTTCCAAGAATGTAATCCATCGAGGGACAGACCTTATAGATGAGTTTACTTAAACCTGCTTCATCTAGAGACCATTGCTAATGGCCTGACCAGAGAAACTTCAAATCTCTTACAGAGATTGTAAATGAAAAAGAATAATTAAAAAAAAATTGCATGATTACTCCACACTATCCTATTTCTATACCCTCTATCTATTGTCCCATTCCTACACTGTTGATTATTACCAACCCGTATCAAAAATGGAGTACAGAGCTAGATACATTTTTTGGTCTTATTCAGTATCTGTTTTTCTTCTTGTAACAGTTATTAAAATTTAAAACTCAGGCAATACAGAATGCCACCAGCTGCAACTGACACAAAGGCAGAAAGAAATTATATTTTCATGGCTATAAAAGCTTCTTCAATATTAGGAACTGCTATACTTCATTCGGTATGCATAAACAACATGCACAACAGTTGCATGGGCTGAACGCTTCCTTTTTTGACCGTGGTTCTTGAGCCCGTTATGTTTAGGCTACACTTATATATGAACAATTAAAGGAAATCCTCCCTAAGACGCCTGATCATGCTGATTCTCCATCCTGTCCTTTTTACTTGTTTCACCAACTTTGCATAAACAGAAGAGTGATAATACATTTCTTTCTTTCCTAGCAGTTGAAAAATACAGCACTAAAGGGACATCCACCCTGCAATAGCCTGGTACACCAACAGACCAACGGCATTTCAGCTGTGAAGGTCTTCTAGGACACCATCCGTGGATGCTATTCAGGCTTAGTGAAAGCAAGGGGAGAGCAGGCAGTGAGAAGGGTGAGGACCTACCTTCATGCGACATTCCTTCAGTAACCCTTCCACAAATTTCCAGTTGGTCTGCGCAATCACAGCTGGAGAGAGGTCTGAGAGTTTGGGCTGCCTTAAATTTTTTCCTAAACTCCTTGCCTCCTGCATGTATTTCTAAAAATAAACAGAATAATTTTAGATGTTTAAAGTCAGAGGGATTCTCCTCATCCTAATCCTAGGCAAGCAAATGCTGATGAAAAGGAACGAGCTAGTGTTAATCTAGGAATAACATCATGATTTGTCTGATGCTTAGGTGTCAGGCTGGAGAAGTGGAATGCTCCCTTTTGCCAACAGAAAAACCAAGATATTCTCCTGCGTGGAACCAAAACAGTCAGCATTAGCTAGTGAACTGTGCTGTTAACGACAAGCACAAAGTTAGCCACAGCAAGTGCGTAGAAGTGTGATACCTTCATTCAGCAATAAAATCAAAGTATTAAGTAAAGTTTCCTTCCATTGTTATTTCATTTTCACTGGAAATTTTTTTAAAAAGAAAACCCATCTGTCTAACTTGTTGCAGACCGTATATGAATGGAAAAAATCCTTTGAAAAGAAATCACAAGAAAAAGAAATACAGCTGGTGAAGGAGAAAGATTTCATCCGTTACTTTTCATCTGGACAGTTTATGTGGCGGGGGGGGGAGGGGGAAATCAGACTTGATTTTATTCTCAATTAACTTCTTAAGTACAAGTGAAGCTCGTTTTAAACAAAACTGATGTTTAGGATCATTCACGTTTTTACTGTGGGGCAGTAATTGAGAAGTATGGAGAAAAACTGGCATGCTCTTTAAAAATCCAAACTATAATAAAAGACTTTTAAACCTTCCTGCTCCATTGCCTTATTGTGCAGGGCTTTTTTTATTATTTGGGGTTTTTTGTTAAGCAAAAAACCCCAAACCAATCAACAAAGTGTTGTCTGCCCTCACCATCAGTGAGAGGGCTATGTGCTGAGCAAAGCTAAGAAGGTGGCCACATTTAGGTGTGCAAATATGAAGCCTATCAAAAAGTTGCCCAAGCATTATTCATAATGTTAAACTTTTTGTTTAAAACTTTACTCTTTTTGTTAAAAAGAGTAAAATAAT
Source organism: Steatornis caripensis (assembly GCA_013398225.1). Lineage (NCBI taxonomy): Eukaryota > Metazoa > Chordata > Aves > Caprimulgiformes > Steatornithidae > Steatornis > Steatornis caripensis. Next base: position 768,894 of record VZSC01004252.1, read on the forward strand.
AGAATATTGCCAAATAAAATAGTCCTGAAGCACAGTGCTCGTAGCCTGGTGTGGGAATGCTCCATTTCCATAGTGTGTTTTTATCCAGTTAATGCTGCCTCTTTGGCGGACAGTATGTGACAATGACAGCCCTTCCCTGGAGAGGAGCAGACCACATGCCTTCAGCGACTCAGCGCCGCTGTTGGCTGGGCTTTCTGGGGAGCTGAGAGAACACTACGGCTGCGGCATTCTCAGAGCTTTCTGTCCGGGGAGAAAATAATTTATTTAGCAAATGCCAAATCCAAACACACTGAAGTTAATTGAAATTGCTCACTTTTTTTTGGGAGGGCTAATGTGGGAGTACAGTTTTTCTGACACATTTGGATTTTTTCCATGCAAAATGTGAACATGAACAACTTCACATCAGTTGCACGGGTCAGACAAGAATGTCAGGTTCTGCTATGGAAAGCTGTGTTCAACAAAAGTGCTCAGTAGGTAATTACAGTTTCAATGATACTGTAATGACTTAAAAATAGTTGAAAAACTGCATCTGGGAATAAAGGAAAAAATCACAGATGATGAAAGCATGTTGTTCAGCAAGCAATCTCGCAAGTGACTTCCATCTAACTCAGTGCAAAAATTAGCAATGAAAACTGAAAAAGTAATATGGGGAATATATAATTAGAAAATCTAATATTTCTTTTTAAATGTAAAGGGATAAATAAAATGCAAAGTGCAGTTATAGTCTGAAGAGTACAAAACACGGATAACCTTACTTTATTCATTGTATATCTTGTTATTACACTAAAATAAAAAAAGAAAAAATTATTAACTCTTGTAAGTTCAAGAGAAGAATAAGGGTGGGGTGAAAGATCCAATTGATTTCCCTTTGCCTGTCCATCAGAATCCACACACCACCACCCTCTTCCACTCTGGGATGCGACGATCCAGCAGTCAGAAAGCAATACTTTTTTGATTTGACACCCCAAGCTGAATTGCCAGGCAAAACCAAAGCACTACAAAATTCTCATCTTTCAGCTTTGGAGCCATGATGTTTGCCAGGGAGCTGGCATGGAAGCCTAGAGCTGATTTCCGGCTACTTTTCCGATTATAACCACACTTCCAAGCGCTACAGGGATGTGCTCATACTCTACAAGAAAGGGAGAGGTTTGAGATGCAGCAAAGGCAGCGGTTCCTCACGCTAACAACATCTCAAAAGCAGCTTTCAACAAGAAAAACTAAAACATACCAGGCAGCATTCAGAGAAGGATTTTTTAGGAGGCCGTGCAGGAGGGGGTGGTCCCTGATCCCACTCCCAGAAGGCCATTGAGTTCTGACGAAGCAAAAGCTCCTCCGATGGCTAAGAGGAGGCAGATGCCCCAATAGCAGAATAGCCAGAAAGAAAGAAGAGACAAAGCAAAAGAAGCATGCATATGATCCACAGCCAAAAAAAGAAGAAAGTAAATACATGACAAAGAATTGAAAAGGCTCTGCTGAGATATACACACAAGGCAATGTTTAAAATATACTTGCAAAGCCACGTTAGCAAAAATAGCAACAAACATGTACAAGTGCTGTTTTGCTGTGTTTCTATGAAACATCGTTCAAAGCTGCGGTTCAAGAGTCCACTCATCCATTTGGGTTCTTTTGGAGTGCAAATGCCCACACCGGCCAACGTTACTCAGCAAGATTTACCACAAAACAGCATGAGTGTTTTATTTTTGCTAGTGATATACAGAAGAAGCACATGGAAATCAATGGAAAAATATGGCAGAAAATGTTTAGTGAAGGATGAGAAACTGAAAAGATAGGAAAGAAATGCATGTATGTGACTGACATTTACAAGATGCATGGGAGTTTCCAAGCTTTAGGCATAAAAAGGCCCCAAAGTCTTAACCTTTCAAATAGGCTTACTCATGTCAGGAATCTATGTGAGAAAGAAAAAAAAAAATCCTTTAAAAAAGAAAAAAGTCCTGCCTCATTTGCCTCTGCTCTCTGCGTGCAGTTACACGACTGAGGTCTATATCAGCAAATAAGCCATCCTCCTGACGCCAAAGGGGCTGTCTCGTTCCAAAATAATAAAATCATTTTATTTATGTTGTGCGCTTTGAAGTTGTACAACATACGCAGGCATCTGTGTCAAGCAGTGTCTAAATGAAATGGCTGCAGAGACCCACACAAACCTTACGGTAGAAACAAAACTGCCCAAAGTAACAACGCATCATTTGCCTAAACCTCACCTCCTGGATCACAAACTCATGCCGCCTGCAGATGATGCCACCTACCTCCCTCAAATCGTTGTCCAGCCCAATGTGCTCCGAGTGCTGCCGTAGGCGGTCTTTCCTCCGCTGCGTAGTGGTGCTGCGACTGGCCCAGCGGCTGGGAAGTCAGAGAGAGAGAGAAGACACACGTGAGTGGAAAAAAATCAGGAGGGAAAGCCTGGGTCGGGAGCTAGAGGACATCTGACGCGTCTGCACTGGGAGAAGTGAAAGCGCAAACTTGGACGTTGCTGGCACTAGACATCCCCGTGGGAAATGGCCTGGCAGGTGACAGGCCAGCGCGCACCCAGGGCACGAAAGCCCTGATGGAAACGTGCCCGCTGCCTGCAAGGGTCTCCGGTGAGGGCTCCTGTGTTACCAAAAAGGCAGATCATTGATGCCACCACCAGGAAAATCATTGTATATAGTTACCCAACAATACCGTTGTTTGCTGCGTTTGCTGAAGTTTGGTAAAAGTGGTGTCTGTAGGAACAAACAAAATACAATGATGTATTTTAAGTAACTACTTCTAACATTTTCCTCTTTTGTGAGGTGGCACTTCTCCTTTCTCCACTTTCTGTGGTGCTTCCAGAAATTATGTCAGAGAACCTCGTCATTGTGACAGTAACTACTGAGACATTGGGCGTACCTATGTTGAAAGGTTAAAAACAATATTCACTTCCTGGGATTAATCATGTTGCTATCTTCATTGTGTCTTTTTTGCATCAGGTTTCTAAATACCACAGAAAGCCTGTAGTTTTTGCTACATGTTCATATACATCCAGGTGAATTTTTTCCTCATCTGAAGCTGTTGCCTGAAATCAGCCACTTGTTAACTGGGTTTGAAACTGAGCAACCTTAAAGCTCCCAAGTGTCCAAACTCCTTTAGGCCAGATACTATAACAAAACAAAAACCAAGATAACTCTGTCCCGAGGAATTTCGAGTCTGACTGTAGGGTTTCTAATAATACCATAGCCTTCTGTGAAATCCTTGAAAACAAAAATGCTCAACTGGTACAGAGAACAAATAAGTTAATACATTATTTATAAAAGAAAGCTGAAATAACACTATATAAAGCAACCTATCAAGCATTTAAAGTAAGTATCTTAATGCACATGAAAGCTACATCTTCAGGATATTACTTAATTACTGTGGTTGTGTTTATTAAAATTAAAAATATCTTTCAAATACAGTAAAAAAAAAAGCCTTTAAGCGTATAGCCTTTCAGTCGCTTCATGGAGTCATCTTGTCATCTTTCTGCCTCTCTCCTGCACTCAGAAGTTAAAGAGCAAAACCAAGGTGAAGCAGAACACAAAGCCTGCCCAGGGCACCACTCCAGCTCTGGTGCCTGGCGGGGTGTATGAACAAGGCTTTACCTACGGGAGGAAACTGCCTGGCAGAATTTGAAGGGATAACCGAAATCTGGAAGGAAAAAAAAAGAGAGGAAAAACCCCAACAAAAACACCAGGAAAATAACACCTCACACTACTCAACCTCAGTACTTGAGTCAAAGGGACCCTCCAAAACCTGCCTGCATCCTGGCCCTTCTCCTCCAGACTGAAGTGTCCATGCTGATGCCGAGCACTATGCCAGACCGACTGCTGTGAGATGGCTGTTCCTACAGGAGCCGCAATCAACAGGCAGAGCCCCTAGGGATTTGGATTCTCTGCCTTTGATAGATCTCTGCAGAGGGAAACCTAGAGATGACCACAACAAAGACAGAAGTGTGTGCTTGGTGAGCCCCTCTACACAGGTGGTATTGGCAACTACACCAGCCTCCAGATCCCAAACCCATCTATTTCTGTGTGCACCCCAAACAGGATCATATACAAATAGGATCTGGGATCTGAACTATTTGGGCAAGGAGTTTCAGCTGGTGACATGTAGGCAGATGCATGTCTGGAGGAGGAAACCCTTGCACAGAGCTGGACTTGGGTCTTGACATGTCCATCAAGCTGTTGGAGATGCGCGAGGGATGGGAACCTGACCCAAGAGAAGTGCGATGATGTGACCCCTGGTAACCGAACCCTCCTGTTTCCTGAGAGGAAGACTTTGCATATGTATCTAACTATCTCCAACAATTCCTCCAGCGAGGCAACTGAAGACCATATTTTGCCTAACTGCAGAGGTAAAAAGGAAAAAAAGTCACAGGAACTATAGTTTTTATGGTCAAATTGAAGTCCCTTCCTATGTCCCAAATAATGTCAAGAAAACAAGTACAAAGGAAGAAATAAACATCTGGGTCTGCATGTAATTATGGTTCAGCACCTCGCCATCCCATATCACAAGAAATCTAATTTTAAAGCAACGTAGCCTCAAGTCTCTAGTAACTAAACAAAACAGCCTAATAGGTGTCTGCACAGCAAAGGCTGATACCTTCTCAGAGGAATACATTACTGACATAAGTGTCTTTGCACCTCCTCACAAGTCTTAAAAATACACAGCCCGTGAGTTTAGTAAGTCACCACTTTTTTTTTCAGAAGCAAGATCCAATGCCTCATTAGATGATTGAGTGGGGGGAAATAAAACCCTACATTTTAATAATCTCAACAAGTAGAAATGCAACAGAACAAACATCCCCTCGAACAGACGATAGCAGACGTAAAAGGGACTCCAGGTACCTGTCTCTGGAGACCTTCTATATGCTGCAAGTTAGTACCTCGCTTACATCTCACACAATAGAATGCCAATAATACATTGGAAAGTTACGTTATAGATCAACTATTATCCATATCATATTTTTCTGCTCCAACGTATAGGGTATTTTCTGAATTCCAGGCAAAGCTTTGTTCCCTCTCCACCTGCATTTCTGCAGTTAGTGGAAGATTTAAGAATCGCTACAAGCGTCCTTTGAGGGAACATGTCTCGCCGAAGGTGAAAGCAGAATGAAAACCACAGAATAATTACAAGTAATACACCATCATTAAACAATTTTCAGTTAATTCCAGCCCTGTACTCCACCTGGGAGAAGGCACAGATCATTCTCCAGCTTACGAATCAGAACTANCTCGCCAAAGGTGAAAGCAGAATGAAAACCACAGAATAATTACAAGTAATACACCATCATTAAACAATTTTCAGTTAATTCCAGCCCTGTACTCCACCTGGGAGAAGGCACAGATCATTCTCTAGCTTATGAATCAGAACTATTTGAACATTTTCAGCATACAAATATAAAGATCATTGGCCGTTTATGAGAAAAAGACTGCTGCTCATCAGCTGGAGGAATTACATGGGCAGGGAGCTGTGCGCTCCCTCTTCCCCGACCTCTGAGCTAGGAAAGGAAGAGCTGCTGGAGCGCTGGGTGAGGTCTGTGCATTTGGATGCTGCTCTGTGTCTCTCCAGGAGACTTTGTGAAGATCTAACAGCAGATAAGCAGGGTTAAGAAGCTAAATCTTTTAAAGCCTTTTCTTTACTGGGCCACATAGAATTTTCCCAAAGTAATGCTTCAGTATTGCAATAACCTTTCCCTGCCCCACCACCCATCAGCAGAGATCACATTTTGAATTACCCCTCCTCTCCCTTCAGTCACTCAAAATGATTCTAACAGGGGGTAAAAAGCCCTCCCCAGTTGCCATACCACCTCCCTTGGGTTACCAAAATTCCATGTGGGTGCCTCTCCTGGCCCTGCCATCAGCTGCTGCCTTATTCACACCAAGCCCTGATGCTGCCAAAGCAGCAAGGAAAGATGTACCCACATGGGCAAATGCCTGCTTGTTTCCAGGCCTTACTTGTGGACTTTTCAGCTCAACCACCACTGCCCATGTCCCTGTGGAATGGATGCCAGAGGCGATGAAGCCCTCCTGGCTGGTCCCTGCCTTGGGGCGACGAGCCCCAAGCTGCCCAGCATCTGGCAGCACACACAGTGCTGCCGACCAGCCTAGATGCTGCCCAAGTACTCCCTGACCCAAAAAAGGTCTTTTCCCTCCTTTATTTTTAGCCTGTAGAGCCGTGAGCATGGCCTACTGGCATATTTCATTTATTCCTCACAGTGGAGGCATTGCTACAAGCACCAAGTCTCTGGGGATGAAGCAGCCACAGCTCCGGCACTGTGAAGTGGAGAGCCCGGGGATAAGCTGCCCATGTGGACAAGGGAGAAAAGGCTCGTTCCAGTAGTCTGCCCATATCTAACTCCCACGTCCATAGATGAATGCTGTTCACCTCCAGGGACAGCGAAAAAGCAGTGATATTTCAGAGGTGGGACCAGGGAAGACTGCGCTCTGTTCAATACAGAGAAATGAAATCAAGACACCTCCAACTAAGACTCTTTTAACATGAAGACAGTGAAATCAGTATTGCTTAATAACAAATTAGACTCAACAAGCATAGGAATAGGTTTGCAGAGGCTGGAGTAAATGTAAAGGTGACGCCTGGAAAAGACGATACTTAACCTGTGATGCTTAATTTCTGTAATAAAAATGGTAAGGTAGGCAGCATCGAAGCTGAAATGTCAGAAACCAATCTAGCAAAACAGCAGCCTCACACCAGGGACTGGGCATGCTGTACTGCAACCATGTGTACATCTCTCTCTTTCCCCCTACCTTCCCCACCCTGCTTTTTTAAAGCTCTGTGGAGAAATGAAGAAACGATGTCTGTCCAAACCAGACATGGGTGATAACAGTGTTTTACAGCGATAACAGAGTGATTTACAGTGATAACAGAGAGAAGGAAAGAGACAAATTAACTTGTCTATAGGACAGAACCTAAATCTCTTCATACAGACCATTCTCCTGAGGCAGACTGCTATTTAGGTCTGGAAATCCTGACAATACCCCTTATACCTATATACTTCCATCAAAGGAGTTACCTGACTGTGTTTCTGTATTCACAAATGAGCACACAGATGTACTATGCCTCCAACAAATCCCCCTAAAGCATGCACGCAGCTTGCACGTATTAAATACACACAGCTGCATGTGTAATCTGCTCAGGTTCAGAAGAAGTTTGCGTGGGACTACACAGACATTCTAAGTCAAATACACACCGGACAGAAGAAATTAAAAGTAAGGTTAAAACCAAGCTCCACCTGATCACAGATGGGCTGACAGGGGAAGGGTTCTGCACCATGAATCTGCTCTGCACACACCGCTCCATCACAAGGGGGACGAAGGCTTAAACAGGGACTAATGCACCGTTTCCGTCTCTGCTGTTAGGCTGAACAGGAAAGCTTTTAAATTGCTGATTGGGTGGACAAAAATGAGCAAAATGCCTTGCAGAGAGGGATCGTGCACTGACAGGCTGTCTCATCAGATTATATGAAAAGAAGTGATTTAAAAGGGTGGTACCCACCACCGCAATCTGCTTCAAAAAACAGTGGTAGCAATTTGCCAGCATCATCCCTTAAGCCCTGACAAACCACTGCCTTAAGCAGCATTTAACTTGCAAACTCCTTTGAGATAGCAACACTGTTCAGGGGAGAGTAAACAGAACAGAGGATGCAAGGATTCGACACACATTTTCCCCTGTTAACTTAAATTCTGCACAGCTATTTTAAAATGATACATTAACTGAAAGAAGTTAATTGCCCTCTTAACCACCTTGCACCAGTTGAGCAGAGGATCAGCACTCAGGAGACGCACCCATCAGGTTCCAAGTCCCCATAGCACATAGCTCCCTATTTCAGAAACTATGTTTAAGCGCAGATTGTCACTCACGCTTTATTCTTGAAAATGAACAACACAAGTGGTTAATATTTTCATTGCACCTGTCAGTGGTTTGCTATATTAGGTTACCTAATGTATAGTAACTGTTTCAGATTTTCATATGTAAAAGGAGAGCTTTTACTACTTGCAGAGTTTAAGTAGCATCAGCTTGTGCGTGGATGGCTCGCTGCTGACTCATTTCTCGCTCATTTAGATGCACTGCAGAGATGTTACTCTATACTACATGAAGTGCAATTGTTTGGCTTGACTAAGAAAAAAAAAGCTTCAATAAAGACATCCAGCCTTAAACAGTACCCAACATGTAGGGAGGTAGAAAAAGCACATATAATATGAAGCGTTCAGTACAAGACACAAACCGTTTCCCATTAAAAAAATAGTTTAGTTGAAACCAGAATGAATTCTATCATCACGTAGAGATTCAGCAAAAGGATACCACTTTGCACTCTCTCTCTCACACACATTTTTTCTTTAAAAACATTAACTGATGTTAATGTTAGTGAATAAGCAAACAACAGTCCTATTTAAAAACTAGGAGAACCAGAGCACCAGGCAGATAAACCTTGGGTAGTTCACAACTTGAAGGGGGAGGTCAGTGATGGAGGCCGCAGGACAGTGCCCACGCGAGTCGTGCCATGAACTGGAGCACAAAAATGTAGAAATTTTGTACACTTCTACAGCACGATTTTTACGAATATATATACTGACACAGTGGTGAGGTCAGCAAAACGCAGCGCAGGAACAAATGCCTGGAGAAAGCAAACACATTCTTTTGAAATCTGCTTTATGGTTAAGAACAACATATCACTTAGCTAAAGCCCAAAGTTAGGAGGCTGAGTATAACAGGATCTGTGCTTGAAGACTTGGACTGTGCCCTCCTTTGAAGATGGCTGCAGGTCAGGTAGGACACGGAGGACAGACAAAAGCACAAAGCTCACAGGAAGCTGGGATAGAGGTGAGAGGGCTTGGGAAAGAGAACTGGCCAGGGTAGGAAAGAGGAAACAGGCTGGTCAGGGAAGGAAGCAAGGAGGAAAGTGGGGAGCAGATAAAGAAGGTGGGAAAAACAAGGCTACACAAAGGCAAAAAAAAAAAAAAAGATAATTGAAGCCATTTTGTGAATGTGTAATAAAGCAAAACCTTCCTTTGAAAATCAAAAGAAATTAAGACAAAAAATATCAATTCAGCTGTTCTTTGCAGGCATTCACTACAAACCGCCAGAATGCAAATATATTCCCATGCTTGGTGTGCAATCAGTGTTTTCCTCTGCAATATTTAATCTCATTTATCAAGCTTCTTAGTACAAATTAAGTTACGAGGTAATCAATTAGATTGAAAACACAGCTTGTTCCATTGTTTTAATTTTGCACTGTAAGCATATTCACCCTAATTTAACAATTAACTAATCAAAAACCATGAAGTGTTTACGTAGCTTGGCTTTTTGTCATTCAAATTGCTTTCCTGGATCATTGCAGGTGCATCAGGCAGTGGAGTCCCAGCTACAATTTTAAAAGCCTGGCAGAAAACGCATGCGGGGAAGGAAGAGGGGAACATGTAGAAACCACAGTGTGGTGCTGGGGTTTGAAGAAGGAGAGGAGGACTCCGGAAACCACTGCTTGTTTCCAGATAAACAGACAAACTGCTTAAGGGACTGCAGTCTGTTTTCTCCTGGGATGCCTTCTAGGAGGATTTCTGCAGAAGCCACTGCTTTACAAGGTTAGAGCAGTGTGGACGGGCCATTTTTGAATCCAGCGGAAGCTGCAGCTGCTCTCCGTAGATTCAGAAGGTTTTCCCCTGGTGTGGGGGATGTACTGAAAGCGGCGAGTGCAGAGGGAGTCCCTCAAGTGGGACATTGCTGCCTGATGGGAAACAGGACACAACTGGGTGGTTTGGGGTTTTTTGTTCTGGATTTTTTTCAAGTTGCTGTTAGCTAGGATTAATTGCTCTTTACAGAAAAATAATGTTTCTTTTAATTTCTATAAATATTTGGATACAGTAGTTATTGTCTTTTGCCTAAGTTTAGATCTGCATATTCTGCAGTTAATGTATTTCCATGTTCTGGTAGTTTTGGTCAAAAAGATGATTAGGGAAACTGTATAGTCTCCAGTTTCATAGCGGTGGGGGTTTGAAGTGGGGTTTTTTGTTTGTTTGTTTGGGCTTTCTTGTTGTTTGGTTTATTCGTTTGGTTTTAAACATTTCATTTCTTTTCAGTAAAGTGCAGTTTGGAGTTACATTCAGTGAAACTCTTGCTTAGCTGAAGAAGTCAACGTTTCCTCACCAGCTCAAGGCAAGAGGTGAAGACAAGCCCTAAGGACACCAAGCATGCACCTGCAGTCTGGCCAGACTAGGAGCAAACCTAAAAGGAGGCTCTCCCAACCCACAAATGCCCGAGCAGATGAGAGAAAGCAGCAAGAAATGTGACGCTGGCTGGGGCCAGAGGAGCACAGGTTCACCCCCTTGCCCATTCTTTTAGAGGACACCTTGGCAGGGGGGAAGTGGGAGGAGGCAGCAGAGTGACAGAAGTGGGGCAAAGCATGCTGCCGAGCACTGCTGCGGGCTGACAGATGACACGTTATTAGACTTTGCTTCTATGACAGACTTTGGTGTTTTAACATTTACGCATGGTAACGTGATCAACACTCGTTTCCAGCTGCGGTTAGGTGGAAGTGATCCAATATGACTGTCAACCCTTCCTCTGTCCCCAAGCCCTGCTCTCCACGCCCAGCAAACAAGAGCCAGACACCTTCTCTTCCAAATACAATTTCTGCCTGTCTAGGCAATGTGGTTTTCCCGGATCACATACAGGATCAAGGACTAAACAAACTAAAAGTGCTTGGTTTTTGCATTATATTTCTGATTTAGATATATTATGCATATAACAGCCCTGTAACAGCCAGGCTGTGGTCTGCCTGGACACAGGAAGGGAATAGCTAGGTAACATTATGAGCTATATATTTGTTATGAGTAATATATTTGTTAGTTTATCTGTCCAGGAAGGGAAGCAATAAAAATCTGATTGCTGACCAGTGAGGACAGGTTTTCATTAAAACAGCTTTGAATTGGTTTATTTGCTACTGTCCAACAACAATTGATTGTAACATGGGAATGATTCCCCTCCCCCCCATCCCTCGCCAATACACTCCCTTACAACATTCAGGACAAAATTTGCTATGTCGAACTATGGTCTGCAAAAATAATTCTGATCTACATAGCAATATTCTTTGCATCAACGTTTTGAACACACACACAATAGCTACACGTGAAGTGCCTGGGAATGTAGCTGAAACATTATCTTCCCCCAACCACAAAATGCCCAGTCCTGAATGCAAGTATAAAACACCCTGAAGAAGCATGCGCTGGGAAATTCAAATTAATGGAAGGCTACACTTCAATTGATTTTGTGGTCAAGAGAATTATGACGTATTTGCAGAGACCATGAAAAGGCTATCTTTTTTATATGTGGGTGTAAATTCTGCAGAATTACATGTCTTAAACGAGAGAGTGAGTCCTCTCAGCTGCTCACATTAAAAGCCAGGAAGCAGAAAGATATAAACAGATGGTCTTGAGACTTTCCAATTACAAACCTTTTTGGCAATATACAGCCAGAGGAATTTCAAGCATTTGTCACTTTGACACCGCTTCGCAGTAAGTAATGGGATTTTGGTACTTAAAAAATCCTGAAACTCGCTGCAATTTGAAGACCAAAACTGGCTATCTAAATCAAAATTATCACTCAAGGAGTTAAAGTGACATTTTAGAATAGGTACCAATCTCACAGAAGCATCTCAAAAGGTATAAGGAAAACTATTTTTAGTTTGATGCTGACTCATAGATTCACTAAGATTCTGCAGTAGAGCCAGAAGATATAAACAACTTTGAGCAGGTTGGGCAGACACACTGTGGCTGACACTGTAAAACTGAAACCCACCATAGGGATAAGAGGCAGAATGCTAAACACAGCATCCCACAAGATGATGAAATCCTCCATTCCTCAAGGGAGCATTATCCGTAAAGTTTTGTCTTGGTTTGCAAGAAGACTGCAAACAAAGGAACTTTGAAATACACATTCCTCCTTTTTTAAGAAAAAATTCTTTTAAAGAATTGCAATTCTTTAAACATCCAGTGCTTAAGGATATCTTATTTTATCATTTACAAGTCTTATGCCTGGTAGGTTATTAAAAAGGGATCAGCTAGCACTGGACAAAAGGTGTATAAATAGAATTGAGTGGGCACCTCATAGAGGAGCTCAGAGCAGCGTGTGTGCATGCACTTTTCTAAAACAAGGCCTAGCTTTAAAAATGGGAGAATTGTAGCTTTTTGAGCTCTCAGATTTAGCTATACTCCATCTTGACTCAGCACCAAAATTGCAAGTTGGGGCCTGAGCTAGTAATTTCATGAAGTAGTAATCACTGACAGACAAATGTTCCATTTTGGAAAGTGGGGGTACTCTTACCTTCATACGAAAACGCACTACCAGAACTGTATCAGACTCAAAAGAACAACCCAGGTACAGAATCACACACTCTCCACCCTCACCAAATTATTCTTCCAGGTTATTCCAACATGGAAACTATAAGAGAGCTCAAAATCTTTGGGACACATAGTAACAGCTAAAGAAAAGAGAGGAACAGAGTGGGAATTAATTTCATTCTGCACAATGCTGTGGAGGCTTCGATACCAAAATTTATTTCAAAATCTGAATTTTAGCTCTGGTTTCCAAATTATCCGATTCAGAGCAAAACAGTGAAGAAATTAATTTTAAATTTATTACAGCAATGATAAAACTAAAAAGATGTATGAGAAGACACAGTATTTACCACTCAACAGAAAACAGTACTGAGGAATCTTCCTAAATCCAGAGCTAACACTTTCTAACATAACCCAAACCATGGCTGTAACTTCAAAAATTGCAGCCCATACAAACCAGAAATTGAAAGAGTTGCTAGGGTTCATTAGAGTGATTGGAAGCCATTCAAAATTAGGGCTTCTGTCCAATGATGTTAATCTTTTATATGCAAAACCTGCTTTCAAATCCAGAAAATAAAACCCGTGCTTACTTGTTATTGGTGGGTCCCGTCGCCAAGACATCTGATTGCAACTTTGGGAAAAATCCTTGCTCGTATTTCCCTTGGCCGATCTTCATATCAAGTAAGTGCGGGTGGATGGCTGTGTGATCGATCTTCATCAGCCGCTGCTCGATGGATTGGGCTGCAAGTTACAGTCACAGGTGAACAACCGCGTTAGTGAACCACCTGAACACATGCTACAACAACAGAAGCAGTCATGCTCCGACCCCTAAAAAACAGTCTAAGAAGTTAAATAGTGACTTTAGACCCAGAAATGTGTCGCTTACAGAAGGGATGAAACACCTGCGCTGTTATTTTGCTTTTAGTTCCTTCACCCAACACAACTAGCATTGGCGCAAGCAAGTTAGCTGTTAAGCAAGCAGATATTTCTGGGAGCCTTCCCTGAAATTCGGTGTCTGGCTTTAACGCTCCTTCGGTAGAATGAAGACCTCTGAGGTTGGCTGCAACTCTCTGTGGGGTTGCCCCAGGGCTTTGCCCTGGACATGTCTCCTTGGGCAGACGCATGGGGGGTGATACTCGAGTTCTGCAAACATCTGGCACCTATAATGATCCTCTTTCTGAAATTAGGTATGCCGTTCCTGGATGACAGGCCTTTAAAAAGCATAGCGAAGTGTAGCAAGGCCTGAGCAGCATCAAGATGATGAATAGATGCCTGAAAACAGAGGAGACTACGGCAAGTCCGGAGAGGCCTCTCTGGGAATCTGAGCTCCGCTGGGACTAATCCGGTTCAGTCGTTTGCTCCAAGGACATGAGGATTTCACCTCAAATCTTGCTCAGAATGAAAATAAATTCTGTCACCCTCTCAACACTGAGTCAGATGCACTGTGAAAGAGAGGGGAAAGGAGGTGTATGGGGGAATTCAGCATTTAATTAGCAACTTTAATATTCAACTCTTCATAGCCCATCCAGTAATGGGCAGGCCCATTCTTTTCAGCATATCATGACTAGTGAATAAATATGCAAAATGTAGAAGCTAAATCCATTTTCCATTTGTCAAAAACAACACACAACTTGCTTCCTATTTCATAAAACTGTGACGGGAAAGAAAGTGTTGTTAAGATTTACATACATTATCATTAGAAACTCAGCAGCTTTTTTTTACCCCCCTCATAAAAAAAATCTAAAAATGGTTTTATTTTGGAGAAAAGGACTGGGTAGTGTGGGGTTAGAGGGTTTGAAGGGTTCAAAAAATAGTAGGTTAAACAAACAGGTGCTGGATCGGTGCTAGGATCACATATATTGTGAAAGGTAAATTTGAAGGAAAGTTGGTATTACTATCAGCTTGCTGCTTTTCACAAGACAGAAAATGAGGTTCCGGTGCCACAATATCTACCAAAACTAGACGCTGAATACACAGTCGACCTGCAAATTAGAATTGGTTTTTAATAGCAAAAGTTGAGCAGACATAGGATTTCTATTCCTGCCGTATTTGTAACAAGTAAAACGTTCTGAAGGAATTAAACAAAAAAACCTCATGAGAAATGTGTTTGCCCCAGTTCATTAATATGTGTGTCAACAAATCTAGGAGTATAACTTCTCTGTATTACTTGGAAATGAAATAAATACTTGCAAAGTAAGACACTAAAGTATGATTTGAAAATGCACCCTGTGACTGTAATGGAAAAAAATCCAAATCTTTAGCACACAGGGTACTGTTCATTAACACTGAGCATCTATTGCTGGAGCTACTATATATGCCACAGAGGATTAGGTCCCCGGCATCCCCCGCTGCTCTAACCAAATGGCATAATACAAAAAAAGGTCCTTTTACAGGAAGGGGGAAAGGAGGCCAGTGGAGCAGACACCAGGGCTCAGCTCTGCGATGTAGCTGGCGCTGGTCCCACCACCACAGCGAAGGAAAGCTCTCCTAGCACTGGAACAAGAGCTGCCCAAAATGAGAAACGATGAGGCCAGCTCCATGGTCTGGTTTGCGTTTATTAAAGGCACCAACCTAGGAGAGTTCGAAGGGTGGGTAAAAGGTCCCACGGGTTTTAGTGTTTAAAAGCATGTTGAAGTTTTTGCCTAGGGAAAATAAGGACACCGCTGAGTCCTTCTCAGGTAGCTCTAGGCCTTCCTCACCAGCTCAGATGACTGAGGACCNGCCTAGGAGAGTTCGAAGGGTGGGTAACGGGTCCCACGGGTTTTAGTGTTTAAAAGAATGTTGAAGTTTTTGCCTAGGGAAAATAAGGACACCGCTGAGTCCTTCTCAGGTAGCTCTAGGCCTTCCTCACCAGCTCAGATGACTGAGGACCTATATTTCTTTGTGCCTGACATTGTACTTTTAAATATTTTACTAGCCCGTCCGAACATACCTGCTTCTTTCAAAGTGCTGCATTTCTGATAGTTGGATGTCCGCAGTGCAGGGGCCCTTACATTATATAGCCTTATTTTCTCAATTCGGGAGTCAAAAACTCGCAGAAAAGGGTCCTTCTCTTCCCACTGGGAGATTATCTTATTGTCTATGAAGGTTGCAAACATCTGTGTTTCGATGAAGTGTGAAAGGAATGGGAGATAAGGCTCGGGTTGGTCCGAAAGGAAGGAAGCCTGAAATACAGAACAGCTCGTTAGTGCCACGTTCCTGCCTGGCATTGACACTATGAGCCGTCCCGCGACAACCGATCCAGCAGCCAATGCCAAGGCTTGGACAAAGCTTCCCCACTACAAAAACACCTCTCAGAGGTGTAAATCCATCTACAAAGGGGTTTGGCTGACAGATCACCTCTTTGGTCATGCCTATGAGAAATAAGCAGTCAGGGAGGCTTCGTGACAGTTGGGGTAAAGGGAGTACAGACTTACTGAAGTGGTGCTCATGCTGGCAGCTTTTTCAAAGCAGCCTAGCAGCTGCCACTGGCAGGAATGAGCCCTGTGCAACCTGCAGCAGACCACTGTCATGTGTGCCCACTTGGAACCTCTGGTCTGCGCATCCCTACGTGGGACCAGATCACTTATTAAGGTGCATGTACCAAGGGGTGTACAGTGCTCCTCAGCCAATGCTTTTTTGTGAAGTTAAGCAGGGCAATTAATCATGAATTTTCCATTATAACTGAGTGTGTGCCTAAGTCTCTAACTGAGCTTTGAGAACTCTAACCTCAACAGCACATTTTATTGTAGAAGTACTAGCAGAGATTGCCTAAACAACCCCCCTCCTTTTGAATGCCACACCGTTCAACGCCTGAATACAAGCAAGACCAATAAAAGGCAGGGCAGCTTTTTTTTTTTAATCAAAGACTTATTCAGATCAATATTTAGTCTGTTCCTGACTGCTTATCCCTCTAACATTCTCCTTGGAGAAGGATTTGCATCTGAACAAGCTGACGGCTAAGACTGCTATCTACTTTGCAAAGTCACTCAGAAATAACAACTGTGCGAGCTTCCAAATGTTTCTAATTCCTTTTGCTGGACTACAGTCTCTTTATTTCCCCATTTCTAATCTCAGCTTCCTTTTCACTCTAGTGTACACACTACAAGGGAGTCGTAACTACTCTTCTGCCATAATGATGTGATAATCTTCTGCAGAGCAACACTACCCATTAACAAGAAGCTCTACTGTGAAATTAGGAAACAAGAAAGATTGCATTTGTTTTTTGTCTCGTGTGTGCACCTCTCCTCTCAGCAAACAAAAAAGAAAAAAAGTCACTTTCCATTGCTACCCTTCCACCAAACCTACAGGAGAAGCCCCATCAGCTGGGCAGAAGCCTGCCAGCTTGGTTGGTACAAGCCAGGACAGCTCTGACCAGCTCAGCTGATCTGCACCAATTTACTTTGGCAGGTGCTCTGGCCCCGTGTAATCAAAACAGACAAATCTCTCAGTGAGGCAGATGAAGAACAGCAGATTAAAGAGTACCTAGGCTATATATACATAATACGGCTATTCTCCCTCCCTCCCAAAACCATTTCAGATGGAAAAATGAATACACGGCTATCTTTACTTTGTCAAAGTTTTGCATTTGTTCCCTGTTTGTCAGCCATGACTCCATGTCGGGGGCAGCCTGAATGACGAAAGCCTCATAGTCTGCGAACATCTGCGTGAAGCGGTTGGCGAAAACCTCGCGAAGCTGCACGTTCAGTTTGTAGTCCCTAAGCTCCACCTCCTCACATGGCAATTTCCCTTCCTTCTCCTTCTCCACGAGGGGAGCCGTGATGGTCATTTTTTCCATCGTCACGCCCGTTCTCTTGGCAAGGGCTTGCAGGCGGGCGATTGTCTCGTTGCCTTTCAGCAGCTCGTACATGTTGAGGGCATTACTGGGGATGTTCCCGTTCTTCTTGTCGTTCACCAAGTCGCTAAGAACGAGGTTCTTGAGTTTGGTGGCGCTGTCGCTGCAGTGCAGGTTACCCTCCGGAGGGATCCCAAACTGCAGGAGAACCTCGGAAATTTCCTGGATAAACTCCAGCTTGTTGGGGAACTGGGGGAATTCCTCTGGCAGTTCGATGAAATGATTATCGATGTCTACAAAGCACAAGTTTGCCTGAAATATAAAGAAAAGTTTCAAAATGCATGTTCAGCACTGAATTGGCTCCTCTGCTTAGTAGCCCTATTTTCCCAGGGTGCTTCCAGACAAAAGGACAAGAGCACACACATGCAGGAGACTTAAGCTGTCCTGTCTAGCTTGTGACCTTTCAGACTTCAGCAAAGCTGGAGGCCAACTGGATGGCAATGATTGAACAAACAAATAGAGCCTCCTGCCCCTCCTGTTCTCCTGGCACTCGCAGATCCCAAACTTCCCACTACAAAGATTTGACATCCTCCCTCATACCAGCCAAGCACACACCAGCAAGCAAGATGTGCAGCACCACTTCTCAGCCCACGTAAATACTATTTGTGTGAATTGCCACATCTCAGGGACACGTTTATTTTACCAAGACCCGACTGCAAGGAGCCTCTGTAGCTTTGCTACCGAGGAACGAGACATTCACTGAGAAAGATGACACTGCTATGAGCAAAGCGACAAAAGAGGGTCCCATGCAAATCCTTTGGGATCATGTCTGAGGACATCTTGTCCACTGGAGGTCAAGCCCTATCTCCCCACTCCCTCCTACCGCCTGTTTCCATGGAGGCCTTTTAATCTTGGCAATTCCTCTGCCCAAGATTTAAACAGAGAGCTCTTAGACAGCTTTGCTACGCATGGAGATGGATTTCAGCCCATAAGATTAAAGCTAAGTGAAGACATGACTCTAGCAGAGCAGATACTTTTACTAGAAAAGTGTCCATGGAGGGATGGAAGAACGTTACATAAAAATTAATTACATTGCAAATGCGCCCTCAGGAATAATAGCAGAATGAAAAACAGTAATTGATCTTCTGAACTGCGGCTTACAACTGAAATTCTCTGAGTGCACTGTGCTGAATAAAATCTTAAACCAGGTCAGACTCGCAAGGTGCTGAGCTCTGAAGGGTTTTATCCTGGCATGAAGCTGCAGAATGAGAGATGCAGGAACCCACAGGGCAGAAGCAGTTCTTTGTTAGCCTGACTTGGCCATTAGCACAGCTCCTCCGCCTTTTCCAAGGCACTTCTGCTGTTCTTTACTTCTCAACAAACACTGTAGACTAATCTTCAGATTATATGAACAGAAAGGACTTATTTTCCTCCTTTTGTGAAGAGGTTAATTTTCAGCAGGACAATACATCTCACAGCAAACTGAATATACTTGTAATATACTGAATATTTCAGGGACATGCTTGAGATTAATAACCTTTCACATAGATACTTTAAAGGGTATTAGGATTCATTTGGCAAAGCAGAAGTCTCCCTTCAGCTCACTTTTTCAAAATAAATTTGGACTCCACAAAGAAAAGCATTTCTTCAGACAAAACAATTTGCTTTACTTAACTATACAGCTATTAAAGAGTTGTGGTATGCATCAGTATGGTTCTTTAGCTCGGAGACTGTCTCCTTATCTATCAATATTCCATTTCAAAGGCTTTTTAATTTCAGCTCTGCATACCTATTTGGTAATTTGAAAAATTAGATTTGGATTCAGAAAACCCTTGGGGAATTGCTCTCACTTCTCTCTTCGAAAACATCTGATGATTAAAGTTAACGCAGAGAGATTAGCAACCTTAAGATGGCATGATGGCCAGTTGTCAGAATTTTTATCTCTAACAAACAAATGGTTTATATTTAGACCAAGAGCTTGAAAAGCTAGCCCCTGGCCTGAACAATAAAGGAATGCTAAAGCGAACAGCGCTTCATCACTGCTGGCATGTTGAAGGATTTTCTATTTTCTGTTGTCTAGAGGAATTTGAAAGTCAAGATCTTCCCTGTTCAATACGCTTTTTTCTTTCCCTCTCCCACAGTCACTGGACCTGTGGTGCTCATAAATGCTGTGCTGATATTTTTCACTCGTTTGTTAAAAATTGTAACAGGGTGTGGGGGGGTTCCGCCCCACTATTACTCTTCCCTCACTGGCGACATTTAATTTGTTATTCCAGTGATACTGCAAACCCAGCTCATTAGAATTTTAATTTAAGGAAAATGACAGCATCTTAATCTGCTAACTAAAAGCATATGACTAATAATTTTTTAAATCACAGCAATTATGTAATATTAGCATGGGTTTACTGAAAAGCATAACTAGATACCAGCTACGTTTCCACTCCAGTGCAAATTTCATGCGATTGGGCCATTGTATCCACGAGGCAAGACTTGATTTGCGCCATTACATGCCACCAAGGCTAAGAATCACTCGCCTCCATCTAACACCTAAAATAGACCTGTATTAAAAACTGTATTATCCTTGCCCTGTGTTTATCCTTCCATTTCCACATACAAACTCCCCCTCCTGCATATTCTCCTCTGCGGTTGCTCCCACCTCCTTTCTCAGTAACAGCACCTATTCGCAAGCCTTACGGACTCTGCTCCCAGGAGAGGTGTCCGCACAGAGCTGAGCACAGAAGTGCTGCTGTCATGAGATGTTACAGCCTTACGAACAGTTATTCTTAGGGTTCTGACTGAGTTTAAGAAGAAACCCAAGTTAAAATGCATGGCATGCTCAAGAGATGGGTCCAGTCGCCATCTAAAATGCAGACCGGCTAGCAATAGCCCAAAGACTTTGCAGTATGGAGAATGATCAGTGGCCAGGTTAAAATGCGAAGCAGTTTTAATAATCTTGGTCAAAATTTCAGGCGAAAAGTCTCCGTTTCACTCTCTACCACCAGTGATTTTAACAACTAGATTAGGAGGATGACCTTTCCTTCCTTGTTTCCTCTGGGGAAAATGTGACAGACCAGGCAAAGTTTTTGCTTCCCATTGCATGGCAGAACAGAAGATCCTCAGTCCAAAAGACCATCATTGGGGTGAGTCAATATTTTAAAAGCATGTCTGTGTGTATGCCTCTAAGTGGTTCACAGGCATGGTATTAATGCAAATCTGGCTTGTTTGAGGCCAGGATGCTGGTCTAGTAAGAGACTGACACAGCCAGGAACAAGTGGGCTCACCCATGGGTCGGACAAGGCTGGCAGGATGGGGCACGCTTCTCATCAGCAGCTGGGGGACAGAGACGGGTTTATACTGTCTCACAACTGCACCAAGATCCAGATACATAAAGACCATCCCCGAATGAAATGCTCTTTAGCCCTCTGTCAATGGGACTGTGACACTGACAAAGAGTAACAGAACCTGGTGCAGCATGTGATGTAGGGAAAGCAGAGAAACTTTCAGCATCACAGCAAGAAGGAGAAGGAGAAGCATTTAGAAGTCAATACAATCAGTGGCACTCATTAATTCAGAAACGGACCGAGAAGGGCTGTGGAGACTTCCCCCAGTACCTCACTCCTGCTAGCAAACAGTCTTCAAGGTGCCAGAGACGGCTCCTAACACCAGGTACGGCATTTTCCAGCTGCAATTCACACAAATATTAACAACACGTTTCAGGGTAAAAACACCAAAGGCAAGAGACTGACCTCCTGAGGCAGCTCCAACTTGGAGCGGTCGGTTCCCTCCTTGGACTGCAGCCCCATCAGGTAGGGAACAGGAGCATCCAGAAAATGCAGAAGAGAGGCAGGAAGGATGGGGACGTACACGTGCTGCCACTGAAACGGGAACAGCAGCGTCGTGATCCCCTCCGCCACTGTCATCAGACGCTGATAATCTAGACAGGGACAGAGACAGACAGACATTGAATTATCTTTCTGTGTTTCACTTTTGAAATCCAGTTGGCAAGGACATCAGTGACAAAACAAGACAGAAACCATGTTTATATGCTAAAATGTTCTTTTGAAAAGAAGACGGTACTTGAAAGCCTTAACCATTATTTAATTCGTCAAAACTCATTACCCCCAGGAAGAAACTGCTGAACATAAATATTCATATCTTATCTAGATCTATTCTGTCATTAAATTCATTTATTAAAATTATACCGGAAGTTCTCTAAAGTACAGGATAATAATACTCTGGTTCTATAAAAAAGCACATATTTTTACAAGAAAGAAAAAGGAGAAAGAAGTGAACTTCAAGGAAACATTTTGTTAAGACTTTCTCGCTTGGTCCTGCCTGCCTGCTTCTGCTCCACTTGCACTACTTCTAAGGCTGAGTGTATTTTCCAGGAGACTTGCCTTGGTCACATACCAGCAGAAGTTTATAGTCCCTAAGTGTTTAAAAGCATTTTTTTAAAGTAGAATCCAAACAGAAGCCGAACAGAAATTGAGTTCTGAAAAATATTCCGTATAGTTAGCATATTCATACTGCATTATTTTCCCAAATTTGTATTTAATCCACTAGTTTATTGCTTTGCAATGTTTTGGTTCAAGTAAACACATTTTTTAAATTAAAATTTAATTTGATCCAGCTGAGCTGCGAGAGTATTTCAGAATTTGGATACGAGCAAATTATTTCTCAAATATCCAGCTGGCATGATGCAATACCACAACCTATTAATTAATACAAATTAGGGAAACTGAATTTGAGAACACAGTTGGGTTTTTTTTTAAATAAAATTAAAAGAAATCATACATCGGTATTAAAGAGATGGTCATCCTTACAGCAAATCTCAAACGGCAGACAATTAACCAGGAAACAGGTAAAGACCCCTACATCTTGTAAGCTGCTGGTGAATGTGAAACCAGATGGTTGCTTCTACTCCTATTACAGCAGCTTCTGCCTTGCACAGACAAGCAGGGGACTCAGTTCTGATTCTTGTCCTGGGGGTCCACCACTTGTGAAAGCTGCTTTTTATTATTTGCAAAAGGAGTTATCCCCCTCAGCTTCAGTGCATGGGTACATCATTAGTAACCAGCAAGAGCGGCAGAAGGGGTGTCTCCACTATGGCTGAATCCAAAACCAGTTCTCACGAGTGCCAGGCAAGTCTCACGAGCTTTGTCTTGGGCAACCAAAAGATTTTCAACATCACCAAGACCTGATCCTTGGTCACACTTGGCTCGTTGCTCATCTCTCCTAACTCCTCTGCCTCAGGGCATGAAATTAGAGATATATGTATGAACACTCTGGTTTTGAGTCAGGTAAGAAGGCTTTTTTCCTATAGCCCTCCTGACTGCTTTTGCATGGACAAGAACCCAGCCTGGCCTTTCCTGTTTCCTGAACAAGCCAGCCTGATACCCTGGCAGACATCGACGACAGCAAAAGCGTTGTCATCTGACACTGCTCAGCTATTAGGAGGTCACTGGGAAGATGCACTTCAATAAATATGCAAATCAAACCAACAAATTGCATAACCCATTCTCTTTATTGCTAGCACCTCTCTGTGGAAAACCAGCCTTGATCTGCAGAAGGTCAGCCAGCAGGGCAAAAACATTTTTCATCCTGTCTTACTAATAGCTACTCACTCAATCTTCAAAATGATTTTCATGCATACAACTCAGTCTCAAGGTTACACCTCAAACCCACTCCTAGCTACAGATCAGCCATTTATGAATCTCTCCCTATGCAATGGTCTATAATTATACATGTCCATTGGCTGTCTTGTTGAGGAGCTCTTGTCCAGAATCAACTTACAGCATATACTGGTGAGGCTTAGGCACCTCGTGATACTTCGCAACTCTGAAACCTTTAAAGGTTAAACCAAAAATCAAATACAGAAAGTAGCATGTCTTAGTGTGCCCGAGACGATTTCAAAGTCTGTTCTGATCTATGTAGCCATGTGAAACAACAGGTCTTCACAGCAAAGTTGCAAGGATTTTTTTGGTTAAGCGCATTCAGCTCTGGAAATGTGTGCTCACTCTTCTTTGATGCTACTGATAATATTTATCACAGTCCCTAGCACAAGTTTTGTAACCAACTCACTATGAGGAAAGCTGTTTCTAAAAAAACCTATCGACGACCAAATCATTAGGCTAATTGTTACCGTTTAGCAATGTTTGTTAGCAGTTAGCAGAGAGAAAAACAATGACTGCTGTACCCAGCAGTTTTCACTGAAGAGAATGAAATTCCCAGGTTCCTGCAGAAAAATAATTTAAAACAAAACACCTGGAAATGGTTCTCTTGATATCTGTGTTAAACAAAGTAGGAAACTTTGATTACTTTGTATTTACTTTCAAGCCTGTACAAGGTTAGACACCTATCACGTAAAGCATAAAGTCTTCTGATGGAGAAATTCTGGTACCTATCAGCATTTGAGGGAAGCTTAGGTGTTTACTGAGGACAACCTGGAAACAAGGGACTCCTACATTTCTCCAAATCAGAGAGAGAAAAGGGGGTGGCAGAACAGAAAAAAAGGAACGAGAGAGAAAATAGAAGTGGGCGGAAAAAACATAGACTGTGTGTGCTTGTGTCAAGGCGGAAGGGCGTTTCCAGATCCTATCCCGCCATCGCTACTAGACTTTGATAACAATCTCCAGCTGCAAGCCAAGTTTTGCCTGTTATTTTAAGAATGAGAGGCCCAGGTATGAAAACTATTCTCTGATCCTACTCCAACCTTTAGAGCTAGAATAGGGGATTAGATAGTATTCACCAGTTTCCAAAGAGCCTTTTGAGACAGGACTGTTTGTTGAGCAGAGCGAGGACACAACAGTCCCGTTTCCCATCCATCTGACTCAAGAAACATCCGGACAAGATACAAAAAGTAAAAACACTGCTGGGTGATATCCACAGGAGGTCACAAACTCAGAGTGATGAATGGCTCAACTCAGTTTCCTGAGATCAATGAAATAAATCTCTTCCCCTTCTCAGGGCTCACTCACCTCACGCGGTACACACCACGCTGGATGCAGCGAAAGGCCCTGCAATGCCAATAAGGCTACTACTTGCTGCTTTAAACGCATGAGCAGAAGGTCGCAGCCCATGGTGACGGCCCACAGCAGCAGCAGCTGCTGTCACCAGAGCTAAGATCTGATACATACAAAACCATCCCTGAGTGCAGAAATAAATAGCGGACAGTGGAGACCTGAGCTTGAGTCTTCCTCCCCTTCTCTTTGCTGTGCAACCCGGGACACTGGAGGAAGAACCCAGAATGTCCAGAGACTTCCTGAATGTCCCAAACACCAGATGTGCTTCTCTGCAGTGTGCAGATGGGCTTTTAGCTTTAAATTTCTCTTATCCTGGATCTCCTTTCCATCTGATTGCTCCACCTCTCTTACTTGCATCGCTATCTCTCTTTCTTCTTTTCAGTTTCCATCTCTCCACACTCCCAAAGTGATGATAGCTTATCCCACAGTATTTATTTTGCTTGGCAGCTATACCTGCATCCCTGGCCCTGCCTTCTTGGGACAGGAAACTATCCTGCCTTCTCCAGGCCAGAGAACATAATCAAGCACAGCCCCTACATCAAGTTCTTCATGTTCAGAGTTAAATCTCTAATTTGTGCACAGGACATTTTCCAAGAGAAACTGCTCAGGGAGGATAATCCCAAGGCAAAGTGGCCCCTACGGCTTCTATTGCAACGGCTGCCTCGTAACAACCGCTTAGCTGGATTTGGCACAGGTCTGTTTCTCATACTTAACCTTCTCCCTAAATAAAGAAGGGGGCAACAAAGCTTGAGTTCAAAGACTCTGGATCCAATCCCTTGTTCTGGCAGCACCTGATGGGGACCCTTGGCCAAATCCCTGCATCTCACTTCCTGGTGCAGGTCAAGTAACCGCAGCAGGGACCCACTCTGCTGTGGGTGAGCAGTTCTGCTGCATGAGCGCTGCGTTTCCGTCTCGCTTTCCCAAGGTCTGGAAATATTCACAAGGCTCGCAAGGTACAATGTAATGCTTAAAGTGCAAACCCTTAGAGACTCCTGTATAATTACGAATCACTATTTTGTGCTAGAGATGGAAATGGTTTCAGCATTTGAATGTCAACTCACCATAAATGTTTTTCTGAAAGAAGACAAAATTTGACAAATACTTGTCTTGAAGTTGATTCTTCATAATACAATAACAGGGCAATAACCAGTCGCCATGGTATTACAAGAGATACGGTGCGTGCAGAAATATCTATGCCAAAGAGCTTACAAGTCCAAACACAGACAGTGACTGAGAAAACAAAACAAAATAATCTTTCTCCTTTCATTCTACAGATTGGGTATAGAAGCTCCGAGATGTTAAGCAATGCACAAAGCTCAACATAAAAATTGCTTTTCCTACTACAAAGGAGTCTGATATCTCAAAATCCTTCCCATGTTGCGGCAAAGTGAAAGCAAGATCCTTTGAGAGGGGAAAGGGACATCAACGTTACCCCTGCCCAGAACAGCTAAGACCTCCCTCATTCAGGTGCTACCTCTGAAACAGGTTCAAATTTTTGGTCGTAATCAAACAGAAGAGAATTTCACTGGGGACCTTTCTCAGCAAATGCCCAACCACAGGGTTTCTGAGTACAAGGCATGTGTAAGAGCACACACACGCTCATTCCAACCAGAAATGGTGTTCTTGCCGTCATCAGTATAGTGTTATTCCAGTTTCAACACACCCAACCTTCCTGATGAAACAAGAATTTGGCAGTTTTCCAGCTCTCTGTTCCAGTAACCCACCAAAGGTAAGGTAGAAAGCCTACTGCAGAGCTGGAGTCTCAGTCTGGATCTTCTAAATCCAGTATGATGCTTTAAAAATAGACCGTGCCTCCTCTTTCTTTCCCTTTTTAAGCAGCGTTTTTCATACAATTTGAAAGCACTTGGAAGCATTTGAAAAGATGGGCTGCCTGCATGCCACTTCCTTTCCTCTACTGCTTTTTGAACACGCATAAAGCATAACCACAGCTTTGCAAAGCCACATATTTAAATGTGTAACCTGGCAGATGATAATCAGATGATGCTCTCGAAGAGTACCTTATCAAAAGGAAACAAATTATTCTAAGCAATAATTTTAAACAAAACAAAGCCAACAACAGAAGAGAAAAAATAATCAATGAATCTTAACGAATAAGAGCTAATTCTTCAGAGGGAAACACCTGAACAAGCTTTAAAACGTTTTTGTGACTAACAGCTTTTCCACATGCTACCTCTTCAGTCAAAGCAGTACAAGCAAACAAGTTCTGCTGCTATATTTTCTAACAAGATACGGATTAGCTGAGCCAGGTATATGGGAAAAACTAGCAAATAAAAAGTAATATTTTGCTTTGAGCTCTGAGTGTGAGTCAGGAATGGCGCACAACAGTTATGAGACCTGTCTAGTTGCTTGGTACCTTCAGATCTGTGATGTTTATATATAGCATATTGGAGATGAAAAAGGAAATCTGAAATTCACATCTGAGACAAAAAACGTTTATGAAAGCAAAGGTTTTCAAATCAGATCTCAATAGCTCCACAGAAGCAATGCATATAAGTCTCGCAGACTTCAAAGTGCCCTAGAAGCTTCCATCTTTCATCTGGTTTGTACACGGGCAGCTGCGATAACTGACAAGCCAGACCGGGTGATTTTCAAGAGATGTTCAGCTAAAATGCACACAAATGCTTCAGGAAATGTTTACTTGCCATAGAAATCACCTTGCATCAGTGCTGCCTTCAGGGCACTTAGACAGGTTTGTGATGCAGGACTGTAACCAGCAGACCGTCCTGGGGAATGACCCTTGTCATCTCAACACCCTTTATCCTTGACAGAAAAGGGGATTTACCAGCAAGCTACACAGCACACGAATTACAAGAGAAAAGCAGAGCAGCAATTTATGCAAATCTGAAAATACATATTTTCTTAAACAGGGTGATGAAGACTAGCCGGCATCTAATTGCCTGAACCAAGAACGAGCCTCTCAGCCCGGGGGTCAGCTCTGCCCCAAGGGAAACATCCCGAGGTCGACATTCACCAAGGCCAATTCTTCCCATTTTCCCTCGTTGGCAAACACTTAATGGAATAAAAATCACTTCCACTTCAATAAATTTCCATTTATACAATTTATCTGTGTTACAGCCTGCCATCAGTGGTTCAGCATAAATTAGCTCATGATTAAGAGCCATCTTAAGAATTAATTCACAGGAAAACCTGAACTAGCTCGCATTACCAGCATAGTTAAGCCTCGAGAGCAGGGCAAAAGTCTGTGACAAGCTGACAAGGTGGCAGCAGGATACATGAAGACACCCCTGTTGACACAGGGAGCCCCTTGCTCCTGCGCACGGCTGCTGGGGCAGAGCAGCCTCCGCAGCTGCCAGCAGCTCTGGGCCAGGGCAGCAGGGAGGGCATGGACTCTGGCAGGCGACAGCTTTGCTCGAGACCACTTTTGAATGCCATGTTACTCATTTGGCATTTGCCATAGTTGGAATGCAAAGATCTAATTTAACTTCTCTCTGCTCTGCCCTTAAAAGGTAAAGGTGTTTTATAATGCAAAAATCATAAGATCCGACTAAAAAAAAGTGGAGAGGGGATGTGCATGCAAAGCGATAAAAGCAGTTGCCAGATCTTCCTTTACTATTACTTCAAACAGGAGCAGGGATGCGGTACAGACCTGTAGTAGCTCCTTCTCCTTGTTTCCAGCTGCTTTAAAAACTTGACTTTTCAGGCCAGATTGACTTCAGCTAACAAAATCAAGCAACTTCTAATTAAAAAACATTTTATCTTTCCACTTTAAAAACCAAGAGTATATTTGCTCCTTTGATTATTCTGGAACACGCACTGCAGTCTCCTCTGACTGTGATGCTGTTGAGGCTCTAAACTCCATCACGGCAGGGACACATTCTGTCCTCGTGTAAACTGTTCACCATCAGCTCTGCAATAGTTTCCCATTGGTTTTGATGAGTATCAGTGTAGAGTGCAACTATTTAAATAATGAGCAAAGCAAAGGTTGTCTATGTAACCATTTGGTGTAAAAATGCTTTAAAAGGCAAACACATCATGCATGTATTTGTTTTAAAAAAATTTCCCCAAAGCAGACTTCGTAAGAAAGATCTTTCAGACACCACCTTTTTTTAGGTGATGACTATACAGCCATCATGCATAGTAATTTGTATTATAATTTCTAAGATTGAAAAAAAATAATGCAAAGAATATTTCAATCTTTGAGGAGCAATTACTCAAGCCCTTTGAAAAACAACTTGGGAAATGCTCGAAATTATAATGAGTAGAAATAGCGTAAGCTCTAAGAATTTTATCTTTGTCTCATCCACACGCTCCCTCTCATGTTTAAATCCCTAGAAAGGCAGACATACAAAATGGATTGCCGACGTTTCTGCAGAGCCCACAGTTTAATTCATCTCTCTCCAGCAGACATCTCATGCCAGTGGCATTTTGTTACCGATCCTTGGGAAATTGTAGCAGCTACTGCAGAGTGTTATTAACTTGGACACTGCTGGAAGCCTGGACATTCACAATATCCTTACATCTCCACGGTCGCACAGGAGAGCTGAGCTCTGAATAAAATAAAGGGCACTTGCAAGAGTATTACTTTCTATGATTGAATAAACTATAATAAACCGACGACAGCAAGTCTGTTTCATAAATGAAAGTCTGTAAGCCCCAAGCTTACACAACATTAGATGTGTGCTACATGGTGTGCCTTGTTGAGTGATAACAAGTATGACTCTACACCAGTTTTTTCTGCTTTATCGGGAATCTCGTAGTTCTTATGTCCTTCATTTGGAAGTCACAGGAACACATTGTAATCCAAGCTTTGATTTTTAAAGGATGAAGTTTATAAGGCTGCAATCCAAAGACTGCACCCTGAATAAGTGCAAGAAAAAAATACCTAATCCCTCCTTTTGGTTTTCAAAGGCCCATTGTTGAAATTTGGCCCTATTCAAACTTAAACATATTCT
The DNA here is from genome assembly GCA_013398225.1 of Steatornis caripensis. Classification (NCBI taxonomy): domain Eukaryota; kingdom Metazoa; phylum Chordata; class Aves; order Caprimulgiformes; family Steatornithidae; genus Steatornis; species Steatornis caripensis. Next base: position 797,986 of record VZSC01004252.1, read on the forward strand.
CTATATGCAGCAAGATGTAACCTGGAGCCACAGGAATTACGCTTCTAGTGCCTTCAGGCCCAGCTTTCTGTATCAGCTTTGCAGGCCAAAGTAGGCATGTAGAGCAGTCTGTTACATCTGTCCACCACCAGAGATTTTGATTACCTCCCTGGAATTCCACGCTGTCTCCATTAACAGTAAGGACTTGTCTTCTCAGTCTTGCCACTTAGGCACAAGCACAGGTCTCTGCCAGTTACTGAGCTATCCTCACCTCATTCCGCGTTTTGCCCTAACGCCGCCACAGGACCGTTTGCTGCTCCCAAGTGGCACAGATGTTTCACATCTTCAGACTGAAATGCTCTGGTCATAGTGGTTTTTGCCCCAGAAGGACACAATCGTACACACTAGCAGTTCCTAAACCGTGGTTTGTAAAGCCACCGTGATAGATCCTTAGCACCAGCCCGCTTTCAAGTTTACAGTTTAAACTTGAGAGAAATTGAGAATTAAGATAGTTATCTGCAGTCCAAAACGTTTGGGAATGAAAGAGCTCAAAAAATGAGCTCATCATTCTTTTACTTCAGCCTCTCCACCCCTCTGCTTGACCACGACAGCTGCAAAGTGAAGTTATAGTCCACTACAGCCCCTTCATTTTCCCAAGTGATGGGATACCACTCACCCGTAAAACACCATGAATGGACCAACGAGATACCCAAAGTTGACAGTAGCAGCCATGGTACAAACAGTTACCAATTGGTCCTGTCCTCACTGCAGAGCTGTGCCAGACACCCTCGTATCGTGCTGGGAACACATCCAGGGCAAGCTGGGTAAAGTCACCCAACACCTTTGCCTCTTCATTTAATTAGATGCCTTTGTTCAGGCTGCTGGAAACATTATCCCTTAGCTACGTGGTTAAAAATAAACTTTTTCATCATCAACTCCTAGTTCGCTAGAGAAAAACAACTCCAGAAAAGCCAATACAGTCTCTGTGCTACTTTCCTGCCAGCCCTTTGCTGCTGTTATCACCAACTCTGTCAGCAACCAGGTGCAACTCCACTTGACCAGCATCCTTCCTGCAGGCAGCCTGCCACTGCCCATGCTTGACTATAAAATTTGGAACTAAAGCTGTTTAATCAGTTGTTCCCAGTGTCTGAAGTTTTCATATCGTGATCTTTCTTGGCCTCAAAAAGTAATCTGCCTTTAGTGGAGAGATGTTTAGTGAGAAGCTTAAGGCTCTCAGAGACAGCCAGAGACTCATTGTACGGTCCGGGTTGTGCAACAGTTTGTATTTTCACTCAACTTTGCAAAAGAAGTCTTTATGCTTTGAAAAGAGGAACAATTTTTTTGGGAAGGTTGAATGAAAATCTTCCTTCCAATGGGGCTAGGAGAACCACAAAAAAACTCAGCTTACTTTTCCCACACGTGTTATTAGTAGCTCTCTCACTGAAATAGTTTGGTGAACTGAAGTAGGTCTTGGTCCAATGCTCTGGTTTCTTGAGTATTGCAGCATTTCAGCGAACTCTGACTTTTGGATGAATAATGCTGTCTTGCTTGAAATTGCACCCTGTGGACACAAGATCATCTCCTGCTAATCTTTTGCTGAGTTTGGTAACGTTGCAGCAAGGCCAGGCCACTGGAAATACAGTCCAGCGAGTCCATCCTCTTTAAAATAGCAAGGGAAGGAAGAACAAATTTGAAAAATCACTCTCTCACTCGTTACTTTGGAACAAGCGAAACATAAGACAAAAACTTCTTTTCATCTTTTGCTTTGAAAGAACTTCCAGTTAAGAAAACATTTCTCCCTGATGGATCTCAAAGCTTAGAAAGAAGATTTCAGTAGTATCTAGCCTGGTGATATCTCAAATAGGAAAAGAGCTGCTTTGTTTTCTCTTTCGGGAATTGCAAGGCTGACATTTATAAGAAGCCGCAGTGCACAATTAGCCAAGCACTCAGCTATCAGGATATGCCAAAACTGAGGCTTTGCACTTGACCACACTCCACATTCCTCACCTCTGGGAACCAGCATTACAATGCTATTTACATAATCACAGTATTTCCCTAGTGCAACTATATGCTTCTCCCCATGCACGATCGAGTTGTGTCTGTATTAGATAGGGAAGTAAAGATCATGTCAAGGACATCTGTAGATTCACCAATAATAGAGGGAGAGGGGAAAAAAAAAAATCTCAGTTTTGGAGGGTGGAGAGGATTAATCCTCACTATCTCATTTTTCTTCAAAAAAACCCCCCCAACCCACAGCAAAACCAAACAAAACAAGTGAACCCTTAAATTATAGCCAGTAATAGGAAGAAAAACACTTACTTCTCTAACTTCTGGTGGCACTGAAAATTGAGTCAAAATTATTTAGTGGATATCTCGTATCTGTCTCAAGGACTATTACAAAAGTAATGCATACGCAGGTTGCTCTCCACCTGCACAAAATATTACTAAAACGTAATCTGACAAGCAGATTTTTCCTAATGCTACTAGCTTATAGTAAAAAAATGTCAGTTTTCCATGAGTCCATAAGCAGGGACCAGAGTGGAAATGACTAGCAGGATGGGGAGGCATTTCAGTGGTGTTGCTGCTTAATGTCGAGCCCTGATGGGACAGTGGCAAAGGCAGCACAATTCAGACTGAGGAAGAAAGGGGTGAGCACGTATATACGGAAGCAGAAGGGAGGGGAAAGCAGCCTAATCAAAACTAACAGCAGGATTTCTCCTCGCACTTCCAACTGAGAGCAGATAAAGCCCTTCATTTTCGGTTCTTGAAAGCAAACCCCTGGAGTCCATGTGGAGAAGCGCTCCACAAAGAACTAGCAATCCTTTGAATTCAGTCATTTGCAGAAGTACCGTCCTTCCACCTCCCTGGACATTTTTCCCCATTCTCAGTCACTTATTCATTAGTATTACTGTTACACACTTACTGACCTTCTCTTTTATATGACAAACCCAAGTGTTCACTTTTGAAGCCTGAAGGTTCATTACCCGTACTCATTTTAGATTACTTCCCATCCTCTCTCTCCTTTCGATTTCAAGCTGTCTGTTGCTTGAACCACATCTCTTGAGAAGTCCAGGTGTTCTGCATTGTTTCTTCTTTTTGTTAAAAGGTATGTGTACCTCTTGGCTTCACGTAGTTCATTCTATTTTGATGAAACCAATCCCCAAAAAAACTTTTTCCCCTGAGGCACATTTTACTAATTTAGGGTCAGCATCACAGAAGCCATTTGGGAACTCAGATAATATGGACAGGCATCCTGTGAGATTTAGAGGAACCTCCAAAAAGTCTGAACAAACCCTTGAAAGTCAGCTGGAAACTTGAACTTGTTTGGTGCATTGCAACATTTGCACCACATAGCTTTCGGCACCCGAATATCACCATGGCCAGACTCACAGCAACCAACATCACACAGGAAAGAGTAAAAGGGATGTAAAACCTCGAGGCATGCCCAGAGCTAAGTCAAGATTCCCTAAACTTGTAGCAGAGTATTACACTATCACAGAAAGACATAACCAGAAGAGAAAAGATACAAACCAGATTTTGAGAAGCTTGCTGGCTTACTTCAATATGGACAGGCTCTGTGCAAGCAGCTTCTGCCAATGTAGCTAGCCTTTGCCAACTGCAATCTTAAGTGTCTCAAAAAGAAGTACTAGCATCTTTGTCAGGAAAGTCCCCAAATATCTCAAGTGGGACTACAAAGGGATGCCCTGTAACTCCATGCAGTTCCAACCTAGCATTAAAATTTCAGCTGAAGAACTCTCAGCGCTTTAACCAGAACATATCCATCATACAGCAGGAGGAAATCTCACCAAACTTCAATATGCTGCTGAAATTTGAAAAAGAAAGTAGCAAGAGTGTTTTCTGCAAGATTTATTACTTTCTGCTGGTATTTTTGCAGAAGATAGGATTAGTTTCACACTGTCTTGCAGCATGATCAAGGGAAATGTAAGGATAATAATTAAGTGAATTCTATTGCTAGCTGTCGCAAGTGATAAATACAATGCATAATTAAACAAACGGCACCTAGACTGCCTGGAGGAAACAATTATTTAGTGCTTTCATTAGGACAGACTAATTTCTCTTGCATTTTTTCATTACATTGTCATGTTTCTCAAATCTGCTGAAAATAACGGCTTTACATTAGCTCCTGTGGCTGCAGCTGCCCAGGAACTGCCTGCTGGGAGCAGACCCAATGTGCATCACCAGACGAGTGCCCACCTTGTGAGTACAGGAGGATCTGCATCTCCAGAAGAACGCAGGTGAAAACCTGGACCAGGTTCTCCAGGCCCAGCAGCTCAAAAACCTCCCGCAGTGGGTAGTCAGAGAGCGGCAGCTCGTTGGGCCCAGGTCTCTGACAAATGATGGGCTCGTAAACCCCATAAAACTTCAGCGACCTGCCCGGGGGTGGCAGGGGCACCTCGTAGAGGATGTTGTGGATGTAGCTCTCCAGTGGCAGAGGTGGTGGCTGCTGGGAGGTCACTGCCTTATAGAGCTGGATCAGGAACTTCTTGCAGGCTTGCATGAAGGGCAGAGGGGTGATGAGGCATATGCATTTAGAGACGTACAGTGTGTCTCTGCTGATGTCGTAGGAGTTGTACCGCTGGAGCTTGGCGAGGGAAGTGGCATCGCCCTCGTCGACGCTGCTGGCCAGGGAGTCCATGCTGCACGAGGAGGAGGCGCAGACGCTGCTGTATTGCTCTGCATTGTGCATCTGGTAGAGCGTTTGCATGGCTGTGCAGATCTGCTTGCTCGTGACCTCCTCATAGAATGTGAGCACAAACCCATACGTACGAGAGCCGTCTTCTCTGGTGATGATGAACGAATGGAGCTGCGGATCTCTGTTATCTGCCTGTGTCCTGAATGACAGCCCTTTGGGCATACACAGCTAAGAAAAGAGAAAAGAAATAGATATAGTTATCTAAGATAAAATTTTATTTTGTTACTTTTGCTTCACAGGCACTTTTTTCCCCATTGCATCATAACAAGCCATTTATCATGAAACATAATTCCCATGAAAAGCAGCACAAGAACAAACAGCCTGAAACTGATGCTACTTAAAAGAAGAGATAGGCGTGACTGAAGAAAGGAAAACACCCTCCAAAATAACCATCTGTTAAGTCATTATGACTTATTTTCATTATCTTGTAAAATTATTTTCACTACTGAATAGCTTTTGTCTCATTTACTTAAGCATCATATAAAGACAATCAGTTTTGTTCTCATTAGCATAAATTGTTCCCACAGTACTCTAAACTCAAGAGAGCCAAGGCAGTATCTTATACCGCTGAATTAAAATTACAGACTTCTTGAAATTCTTTGATCTTCCCTAATTTTCTTAAAAGAAAGCAGAATAATTGACTGACAGCTATTACATTTACTTTCTTCCTTAAGTGCTACAAAATAGGTTACACTGGCAGAAGGAAGGGTGGTGGGAAACACCCAAAATCTATGAAAGCCTCATTTTTGATTTACCACTCAGCAAAATCTTCTGCGGTGATTCTGCTACGCTGGGTGTTTCTCTGAATCACAGCCCTAGTGATAACGAGGCATTTTTCCAGACATTCCTCAGGAATTCTATCAGCCATCTAATATAAAATAACAAACATCCAGCAAAACTTGTTTAAATGTGCGTCAGCATGAAACTCCTTATGTTCTAGCTAAATCAGTACGTTTATAAACGAAGAACTAAAGCTTCCTTTGTACCTTCCACCTGAAGAAATAAAAGGAAAGAAGAGAGGGAAACCCTTCAAAGTGCTCCTCCTGTTCCAAAAGGCAACACAACAAGCCAACTTTCCTGAGGGACGTGAACCTACACACGACTGAGTGCATCTCCTAATGTCTCACCTTGACCAGGAGTAAATTCTTCTGATGGTGGAAGAGGCCAACAGAAAGAATTCTCTTTTTTCAGGCACATCCTATCCAGAACTTCACCAGTGCATCTTGCAGAGACCATTTGACAGCCTGATACAGCTGCTGCCAGCCCAGCTGGCATTTAGAGGCGGGTGGTCCAGACTCACTTCACAACATGCTAGCCAGCCCCTAAGTTATCTAGGACAGCTCTTACGTATTCCTCTAAAAGTGAATGTATAGAGAAATAAGTAGCCTGGAGTTGGTAGAAGGATTTAATTCAATTGACAGGCTTTGCTGACATAAACCATGAAATTGCAGCTTGGACCATGTTTGAACAGCAGCCCCGTTTTCATTCAAAATGTTTATAGTTTTTATTGAGGTACTAACAGCAGAGCCATGGTTAAGGCTTCTCCGATAAAGAAGGAGCAAAAAAATCCTTGTTTCACATTTTATTTAAATTTATTCTGCACAATAAATATATCTTAACCTCATATTTTGGCAGGCTTGCTTAATAAAAAATTATTTCTAGAATGTGGGCATTCAATGGCGGCTATAGCCCTATCAAATCCAGTCAGGTCAAAATCATAGGTTTTAATCTCAACACTATCAAAGCTTGTATTTTCTTCACTTTACAGACAAATACCTGGATAAGCAAATCGTATGCACTGGTACAATCAAGAGCAGACGAGCATCAAGGACATTCAGACCAGATGAGACTGTTTCAGAAGGCTGTATTAAATAAACTTCCTCCAAGTCTTAATTATTATTCCCTCGTCCTTCATATATTGAGTATACACACACAAAGGCACACTCATCTATTAAGTTTCATCCACAGCCTGGCATATGCAGAACACTGACACTTTAAGATCCTGGCTGCAAACCCTGGCACAGAGACTGCCGCTGTCATTAGATCTACAAGAATACACAGGAAAAGGCCGAGAAAGAAAGAAGATGGGAAAGCACATGACCTAAGAAGCCAAAATCAAAAGGAAGGGCCTACGCTCGTCTTTCAGCAATACAGAAAGCTTTAAATTTGCAGTTAACGCATAAAACCCGTTCATCTTAGTGCCCTGAACATCAATCACTTCCCATCCCATCTCCGTTTGTCATGTGCACCACGGGACAGTGTTGGGGAAGAGCAGCCTGGAACATGCTAGGGGGGTGAAAGCTTTGCCTCCTGGTGAAGCTGGCTGACTAATGGCAAGGTGACAGTCAGTCATCTTTATTGCATCTGTGTATAAACACAGAGAACTACCCAAGATTACTGATCAAAGGACAGGATTTTGGTTTTCAGAGCACTTTACTATTTATATTTAAACATATATATCAGCAGAAAAATGTGGAATTAAATCCTGCTTGCAATAAGGCTTATAATCAACATGGTTTGTAAAAACAAAAGGAAGGTGCATAAATACAGACAAAAAGCTATCAACTAATCCATACCACATCTCTAGAAGTGGTGAGTAGGGGATACTCTTTTCCTAAAACACAGAGGCAGGACGCACACACACTGAAATCCCTCTCTCCTTCCAGCCATCATCAGTTGCAGATGTTTCTGAACCAAAGGTCCCCTCTGGACCACTGCCCATCAGCACTGCTTCACCTCTTCTCCATCAGATCCTCTACTTCACTGTTTAAGCCCCTGTATATTTTTCATGTTTGCAATGTGCTGCGGCAGCAAGCTCCATACTCAAATTGTTATGTGGGTGAGGGGGTGGAGAGAAAGATGCTTTTTGTCTGTTCCTTTAGGTTACACTAGGGAACCTTCAATTCTTTTATTTCAGTACATGACATGACAAACACACAATGCTTCCTTGGACTTGAGAAATATAGACAAAGATTTACATACCTTGATGAACCAGAGGGCTAAAATAGGAGGTTTATTTCCTAAAAATTTTACTTTCCTCTCTACTGAGAACTTCAGTTTGGTACAACACATTACTTGCAGAATGGTCACAGAAGATAGTATGTGACGTTAGGCAGGGATAATCACAATAAGCAGTGGGGGGAAAGGAACTCTGATACATACTTTGGAAGGGAGAGAAAACATGGCTCCTAGGCAGAGTGATTGCTTGGGACTTCAGGGGTTATTTTTAAAGTGACAGGGTGGTTTCAGAAGGCAATTGAAATTCCCTAGGCATCCAGCAAAGCCAGAGTTCTCACAAGTTAACCTTCAAGGATTTATGCATTTTCTTCTCTGAGGAAAATTGCTTCTGGAAGCTCACATAAAGCAAACACATAAGCAGAACTAATATAGCAAGGCAAGATCAGAAAGGCCAATAATTGCCTCAAGGGATTCTGTGGAGGTGGATATTACTTTAAATGATGTTTCAGATCAAAACAATAAAGAAATTTTCCAAAAGATGATTTAAAAGACCATTAAGTACTGCTGCTGTTAGTAACCGCTTTTATTTTTTTCTTCAAGACACATTGCAAATGAAAGATGTGTTCTTCGGCTATTTGATTTCAGCTGAATGAAGCTCAGGTCAATTATATTATTTTAATAGGCCTCCTGCTGGTTTTAGTATTCCATAATTGTCCAATAATACGATCACACTTCACGAATACTGCACATTTTCAACTGTAATGTGAGAGACAAATAATGCAGCAATTCCAGCTATTACTACCTCTTGCTGCCATATTCCTGCTGCACACCCCCCACCACTTCTCCTCTGAACATCCCCAATTCAAAAGCAGAACTAAAAGCCGTAAGTAGCCTTGGTAGCTGAGTTATTACCATCTTAACTGTATTGCTGAAGCATTGTTCTGAGTCCTTCATGCCTTCTGTATAAGCAAAGTGATGTGAAGACCTGCCCAAATACCACACCATCTCCATCAGTGCACATTTGGAAGGAGAGGACAGAAATCCCCAGCTGTCAGTGGGCACAGGGAGTGATCAGGCTCATCTCTGACTTTGTATGCATGTGCAGTGCCACAGTATTAGCTCTCTGTGTCACTGTTACTTCCAGCTCCTGTGTTTTCATGTTAAATATTTGGCACAATGCTAAAAAATAAAATTCAGTGGAAATTGAGACAAACTTTGGATTTATACATGGTCACTATGGCAGAAAAGTTCCAAATGCATTTTTGCATTTGCAAAAGACATTTTATTGTGGGTTTTATGTGTTTTCTGTCTCTCTGACTCTTGGGTCAGGGCCAGCAGATTCTATTGACTTTATATCTGCACCACACAATGAGGTTGGCTCTGTTTTGAAGTAGCTAGTATGTAGTCCTACCCTTCTTCAATGCGAAGTACACCTAAACTAGATTGGGGGGGAAGTGGTTCACTATTTTACAATTTTTAGTTAGATCTCATACACATTTTTGAAAACAGTTGGAATCGGTAATATTGTTTAATGTTATTATTACAACTGTGTACTTTTAAGTTGCAAAATGAATAGCATTTTCTGTACTGGGAAGCTTGCCTCAAATACCAGTAATCTATTATCTTTGTTATAACTTGTTCTTAACAAGTGCTTTGGTGATTATAGAAACATCCTTTGAATATCAATTCTTTGGGAAAATTTCCTCTGACATGAGAGCTGAAGTTGTCAGGAAACAGCTTGAAAAGAGAGTTTCTCTACCTACCATGTTGACGGCATCCTGGTCGAAGGGGTTCCACTCGATGTTCTGAGGATAATGGGCCAAAACTTTGGACTTGAAGGTTCTTCTTAAGGGACTCTGGTCAAAATTCTCTCCTGCAACAAATGAAGAAATAATGACTTGTCACAGCAGTGAGGCTTCAGAGAGAGCTGGCCTGGGCAGCTTTCTTTCACTTTGTTTCTGTTTTTTTTTTTTTGTTTTGTGAAATCTGAAGGGCATTTTCACTCCCAACAGAGGTACTACTTTTAAAAGAGAAACAGAAAAGATGCACATTCAGCCTGATCTTACTCTCCTTCCCACAAAATCTTACTACAGTTGCAACACATCTTCCAGCTTAGTATTTACTGCATGGAAATTTGTTGTTAAGAGAAAAATTACTGCTGGAGTTTTATAGAAAAAGACCCTGAAGTCAAATAAATTCTCCACCTTCCCCTGGTAGCTTGAATATCTAGAGACGACTTTACTTAGACGCTGAAAGAGCACTTTCCCTCAAGTTTGTTAGAAACTGTCTTATGGTCAATAAAAAGTATGAGCACCTCTCAGCATCATAAATTATTCAAGGATTCATTATAGATCTTTTTCCTATCACAAGTCCTGTGTGAAGATTAAACATTTTTTTTCCTACATCTAATTTCAAGGACAGACTTTTTCTACACAAAGAATCCAGCAAGTGCAAAGAGAAAGACTGAAATTAGTCTTCAAGCAGAAATGCATCCAGTTACCAGCACACAAATGCTGTATTTCATGGTGATACTGTCAGTGGAGTTTCCACTATTGGACAGTCTACAGTCCGCAACACAGTAATCAAAACAGGAAGTTCTTAAAAATCTATTAGTTGTATTACCACCTACTACACTTTTCTCAGATATCAGGTTAGTAATTTCAGGCTTCTTGTTTTAAAGACTACAGGTTGGTCTTTCCTGTTCAGTTCCTGTCTCACTGGAGAGACGTGAATGGGATGAAAGCCTTAAGTTCACAATGATGTTAAATGTTTTCGCCAAGCCTTACTTTACACTCAGAAGTGTCTTTTGTGACTTCTTAGTGTTATCTAGCTACTTTTAAAAATATGTTACTGAAATAGAATTAGATTTCTTTTCTTTAAAAAAAATATTACTTCTCTTCATACTTAAAGACAGAAGCAATATTTCATTGATGTTTTTAATGAGAGGTTATTTTGGATGAAAAAATACTCAGTCACTCAGCAAGCTCTAAAGGCTGTTCTGCAGAAAAGTTAAACTACGAGTCACTAACCTCCCTGGACTGCAGCAGTACAATTTGTGCTTGCTGAGTTATGTATGACAATTCAACCTTCATGCAGCTAGCAGCCTCTGGGTGATGTTGCAAAATTCACAGGTCAGCAGTTACAAGAAGGTTTCTGACGCCACAGCCATTTGGCACGTGCCCTTTGCTCCTTGCGAAGCACAGCCTACACAATCATTTGGCTCAGAGGGAGAATATTCAATGTAGAGGGCAGAACCTGCGCTGCTTCTCTGGGGCCGCAGTGCCAGGGCTATCACAGCAGCACCTGAGCAACAGAGGCAGGCGGAGGAAGAGGAGGCAAAGGTCAGGCGTTCCTTACACCAACACCAGCCACCTGCTTGGAGCGGAGGCTTATGCCAGAGCTGCCCTCTGCCAGGACACGTGTAGGCAGGAGGAGATGCCTCGAGATGTGTGAGTCAGCTGTGCTGGGACTGCACCTTGCCCAGCTGCAAGAGCCGCTACGCTGAGCTGGGGAACCAGGTGGAGGAGAGCTAAACAGTTCTTCTGACAGCACTGGCTTTCAAATGCACTCACAGAAAGCATTTAAAAATCTTTTCCTCCCCAAGAGATGTCTGAGATTCTTAAGGATACAGGTATTTTTATACAATGGCTCATTTTTAACACATTATTTAGACACATTGCAGCATTATATTTTTCTACCATCATGTCTATCTCACTTGATTTTGGTGGATAACTACGGCAAAGAAAAGCAAATAAGCTTCTACAAGGATATTTTGTACTTGGGAGGAGAAAAAGTCCAAGGTGACGCAATGCTGCAGCCATATTTCCTGGGGCAGGAATAAATGGAAATGGTAAGATGTGAGGAGTTGTGGCAGGGGAATCCAGCCTGCTTCTGGAATTGCTCAAGGCAAACCAGAAATCCAGCAAAAGCGTATGCATCATGGAATGAAGAAAACTGTAGGTNAAGGTGACGCAATGCTGCAGCCGTATTTCCTGGGGCAGGAATAAATGGAAATGGTAAGATGTGAGGAGTTGTGGCAGGGGAATCCAGCCTGCTTCTGGAATTGCTCAAGGCAAACCAGAAATCCAGCAAAAGCGTATGCATCATGGAATGAAGAAAACTGTAGGTATCGGCTAAACTGGATCAAATTAAAAGACACGTCAGGGTTTAGCTGATTAGCTCATCACATCTGCCGAGTTGGACCAGACTTGCCACTGGTTGCACAGCAGTCCAGAGCACAAGCTCTATGAAAATCCCCTCCAGGCTTGGTTACAAAGCTCAGATTGAAGTACATAAAACCAGAGACCATTACTCTATTACAGAACTTAGAGGCAGAATAACCTCTCATTTTGGTTTAGAAGTTCTTTGCAGAGACATTAGAGATAAAGATATAATGTCATCCAGCGATTCCTGAAGTTTCACAAAATAAAAATCCCAACAAGCAAAGCCAGCGAAAATTCTCTCTCCAGGTGTGCACTTAAATACACCTGGCAAAATTTTTAATTCTTTGTATCATACAGTAATTAATGTGCTTGTATAATCACATACATATGTATGAGGTTATTTCCTAATTAGATCTTCAATCTTTCTCACATCTGACACAGTTTACTTTACAACTGTGAATTAGCAGAAAGGCAGATATTTGATGTTAAATTTGTTTGGTTGCACCTACTAAAAGTTCGAAGAGCATCTGTATGACTTCATTAAGTTCTCTACCGCTAAAAGCAAGTGATTGCTGGAGTCCAAATTTCTTTAAAGTTTTCGTTTTTCATGACAGAAAAACGTTACTGTAACCTGATGGACTGTTTAATTCCTGCAGTTCAGAGGCACTCATCACCTCTGCAGTTCACTGGCTGAGCCCTTTGCAGGTTCTTTGGGGGCCAGTTTTCCACTCTACATCGTATAAGTGTTGTGAAAACACATTTTGCTTGAAAAATAGCCCCCAGTGATGACAGTCAACAACTAAATTAATTAATCAACTGGTATTAGCACATAACTATAAATGGGACTCCATCAGCAATACACATTAACCACGTCATTTACTGTTTCTAACATCTGTGCTCACTTACAGGCACCAATGAAATTGGGGCAGGCTTTGCCTTTCGTGCTGTGTGTGCTCAGGAGAGCCCCGCTTCCAGCATACCTGAGACGTGGCACCTCAGGGGATGTGGCTCTGTGTGCTTACACTGAGTGTGACAGCAAATTGCCCAGCTTTCACCTAAATAACTTCCACATGCACCCAGAGGCAGAGGGTTTCATACCCGGTAGCTTTACCTATCTGTTCTGGTAAGACAGCCTAAGTTTGTGGTGGAGCAGAGAGGGCAGGTAGCAACCTGCACGGTGCCAGGTGCTGTCTTGCCTTCAGCCTCTCCTCTGGTGTTACAGCAGCACTGGCAGACTCTGGAAGCACGTCAGACTGCTCAAAGAGATTTGGGAAGCGATCCTGGAAGGCTTCTCCATGGAAAAATATCCCCCTCTCCTAGTATGGTGGCTTAGTTACTAACTAGACCCACCAGATAAAGTTGTACTTGCTTCCAAGTTAGGCCAAAAACTACATCACTGGGGATAGAAGAACAGGAAAGACCTTGACTTTTTGTTGTTCCTGTTATTGAATATCCTTCATCTCATTTTCCTTATAAACCACCCCCTCATCTTGATGGGCAATACTCTGGCAGCATCTGGAACCAGTGGAGAGGAACATGGTGTATATGCCAAGAAACCACTGTAGTAATGAAAAACTGAGGGTTTCAATCAGCTTTTGGAAATGACCAATAATCTGTATGCTGCTGCAAATACTTGTGCTGTTGTTTAGACAACAGACACATGTAAAAAGTTTTGTTTATGAAACACAAGCATTGCTTTAAGAAATCCAGATTCCCAAAACTAGCAGTAACAATGTCCTAGTAGGCTGACAACATGGATTCATTTTATGCAGAAGAGTAAATGGCACAAATAACTTACCTGTGCAGAGTCTCTGCAGGGTTTGTATTCTACTACTCCAGCAGTTTTAAAAAGGTATAAATTAAAGGTAAAACGCACACACAGAAAATATAATTTTCTCAATCAGTGATCATGAGGCAAAAGAGAAGAGCCAAGAAACCACACTGGAGTGAATCAATCAGTCATTAGCTCGAAAGGACACGACACTGCACCCTCCATACAAAGCTATCTCCTGGGAAGCCAGGCATGGTAAGCTTTTTGAGGAGATACATAATTTAGGAAAGAAACAGCACGAAGATACGACAGAATGCAGCCCGCATGTCAGGGTGAAACATCATTGTTTGGCCAAACTAGCAGAAAACACCCCAACTCTCACCGAAATGAGATGAGAGACGTGGACCGTGACAGTCAGCTCCACACTGACAAGCAGCTGAAAGAGAACCACAGCGAGCAAAACCTTCTTGGCAAACATGAGGGAAGGGATCTGGACCGAAGGGTACCTGATATCATCAGGTCTCAGTCGTAGTTCTGAACAGCTGAGTCATACGTGGCAAATAAAATTTATTTAGCTGTCATTCTAGGCAAAAAGTGAATTTTCATTAAATCTACTTACTATGTACTTTTAAGTGCTTGTTTGCTAACTTCCCAAACAGGATTAGCAAGGCACATTAAAAATGAAGTGAGTATCAAATGTGAGTGGAATCCATATTCTAAAATATTAATGGCCAGATAACAGTACTATGAATACAGACAGAAACACTGTATTTGATGTGTGGTACCCATTCACGCAAACAGCACATCTCATAGAGTAAGCTGCCTCTCAGAGGCACATTAAAAGTTTGGTTTTGAATGGAATCCTTTTGCTTTCAGGATATTTTAAAAAAAATCATTCAAGTGCTTCTCAAGATTGTGTAAAATGTGTGAGACAAGTTCTATTTCAACTGGATACTACATCCTATGTAACGGTACTTTTAAACAACTCGTGCCTTCCCTTTAAGGCACATTTTTGAAGTGACATTTAGTGTCGTATTTAAAGCAAATGGTGAAGTGATGGATGCTAGATGCTAGAAAACCATGCTAATTTCATTTCAAAATGGAAAGATTTCCCAAAATTAGAAAATAAGCATGATCTGTATTTTGGATGAAGGATACAATTACTAGGGAAATGCAGCTACAGTTGTGAGGTTGTCAGTCATGATGGCTTTCATGGGTGATTGTACTTAAAAATTTAGCAATCTTAATGTTTAAGCAGATCTGTTTTAATTAATTATCACAGCTATAGAGGCATACAAAAATATATACCAAATAGGCAGAGGCATCCTCCACCCACACCCTCTGGTCCAGGGAATGTGAGCTATCTGTCGCTCCTTCCAAGCTCTGGAACGTACACAGGAATGCTTGTGACCACAGAAATAAAAATACCTTTTATTCCTTTAGAGGAACTTACTGGGAGCATGACTATGCCTAGTAGTGCACCTCACGGTGACAGCCTCTTTGATAGCTATTTCTAACTAAAAGCGTTCAGCACATCCAGCTATGTTCTTTCCCTGAAGACTGAACTTTGTTAAGCTTATTGGATAACTGGATGACCCCGCATGAGAAGCAAGTAATGTACAACGTGCGAGTGAGAAAACAACATGGGAATAGGAATAATAGTGCTTGGCTGGGGAGCAACTAAGCTGTTAATTGTCAGGTTCAGGAACCAGTTAAAGTAGTGCAGAAACTGTGCTGTCCTGCTTTTCTTCTGAGCCTCACCAAGACACCAAGGTGGCAGTGGTAGGCTAATCGGAGTTCAAGGACATTAACTCAAAGACATTACTTCTGACCACATATTCTCATAATCTTACAGCAAAGGAGGGAAACTATATGAAAGGGAGGACTGGGATAAGGCAGACAAAACAGTTTTCATTCCAAAATTTTAAAATCCGCGTTGTCCATAAGATGGTGGTGGCTTTTCGGGGAGTTGGGGCTGGGGAGGTGGGGCAGGGTCTAACGTACTTCTCGCATGTCAATATGTAAAGGAACTGATGAATCATATTTAAGCAGGAAGCCATAGCGGACTGTGTACCCTGTCAGTACACCTGAATGATTCGGCTTTTTTGGAGGGGGGTGTGTGTGTATGTGCGGACCTCACTAGTATTCCTATTCAAATCTAGACCGCAAAACAGGTTTCCTTGGGACCTTCGGGTCTCTGTAGCAGAAACTGGTGGAGTTGGACCTTCCAGCACCCTTTGTCCACAAATCCACATAACTAAGCCCAGTTAGATTTCTGGATAAGTATCCTCTAATACAGTCTCATGCAAGATATTGTTCAGTCTTTATCAAGCACACAAAGATCTGGCGTATCGTGTATCGACCAATATACCTGACACCAGTAGTGCCATTTCGTTGAAGAGGGGAAGTGCATCTGCCAAGAGAGCTTCAAGAAACAGAAGAAAATTTACCAGATATTGATTTAAATTAGGTAAAAGAATGAAAAAGTACAGGGGGTTTGGTTTTGGTTTTGAACTCTGACCCTTAATTTGATTCAAGGGAAGTTGGAAAACAGAAAATAGAGAGAGAGGGCCTGGTGATTATTTTGTCCTTAACCACTCTTTACCTGAGGTTTTGTCTGCAGTATCTGAGCTCTTGCCATGGAGATCTGCTTCTAGCCATTTGTACAAGACTACACAACATAACAAACAGAGATAAAAAAAGCAAGTATGAACAAAATGAAAAGCTATACAAATGTCCTGGGGAAGGCAAAAAATGTGATGCAGACATTAAGCACTCCCCGTTGCAACCTCTCTTCCCTCCCCCGCTACTGGCAAAGGGTAAATCCACGTGATAAATAAAACCCTCCACGACTGTATTACTATAAAGGTGTTGAATACAATGACAGACATGGTAGAAATACTTGTCAAAATTAGTAACAAGATTAATTTCTCAGTACTTTAAACAGCATGCTGCCATACAGCCTCCCTGTTATGAAAAGCAGCTTTGTTCATACACTGAGCCGTTTGAGAGCCTGTGAAACTCAGGGGGGAAAAACCACCAGTTCTTCAAGCGATGTTGAACTAAACCCAAGAGGTTTTCTTCAGTCTAATACTGTTAGACATGTTGTTACACCTTTGATGCTGTACTGCATGCCATTTTCAGGACTTTCTAAAGTTATTCAATAGTTCTGTTCATCATTTCTGACTCAGGGTGTTTTTAGACAAAGATTTGAATAAATAAGCTATGTTTATGACTTGGATGAATAATTTTAATCTCTTCTAGTAACAGCTACCCTAATAGGCACTCGTAATGGGAGAGCTTCCCACTAGCATGTCTAACTGAGGTTTCTTCCAACTGGTTTGCTTATCTGCTGCAGAAAACCAAAAATGTTTTCACAGACACCATGGCATTCCTTCGTCAAAAAGTCCCATTCAGACGCTACATGAAGGCATTACGCAATCCTCCTCAAGTTAAACCTATTTTTATAAACCTGGAGCATATATTAAAGCTGCAATACCATTCACCTTTCTGGTCATTCAGTTTCTANCATGAAGGCATTATGCAATCCTCCTCAAGTTAAACCTATTTTTATAAACCTGGAGCATATATTAAAGCTGCAATACCATTCACCTTTCTGGTCATTCAGTTTCTAGGTGTAAATTCAGAGTATTTCCATCACGACCTCCTACTTGAGCCATTAATCCAGGCATCAGTTCACAGGATCTAGATAATTCTGCCAAGGTTGTATTTTCTGGGAAGGCAGACCTTGGCAGAGGGCACAGGACTTCTTTCAATGAAGATTTTTAGATGCGAATTTGTATTTTAGGATAGTTTTCTCATTTCTTTAGGAGGTACCTGAAGGTAACCCACATTCAAATCTGCAGGTTGATGTTTTTCCACTGCAGGTGTTTTAAGCTACTTCATTTACTTTCGAACTGTTTGAACTAAAAAGTTGCATACATATTTAATTTAAAGGAAACAAAGCAATCAATTGCCAAAGCTGGAGACTTTGCCAATGGCCCATACCCACAGTGCCTTTACAAGCCTCTCTGCCAGGCTGCCCGCACAGCTCTCCCCAAAAGTCCTTTGCATTATCATTCAAAGGGAATTTGGCACTGAGCTTCCACGGACTCAGTTACCACCTCTGAAACAGGAAGAGTGAAAAGGGAAGATGAAACAACTCGTGAAGGGATGCATAGCCAGATGTGCCAGGACAGGTTCTGGTTTTGCTATCCTTTTCAGTATTTTGACCATTTATCTTCACCAATCATATAGCTAAACAATCACAGAAGTTACGTAAACTCCTGCACACGAAGTAAAAATGACAAAAGATCATTGACAACAGTGATATAAATACAGACCTATGAACACTGATGTACAGCCTAATTCTTTATGCAAACACAACGTAATGGAATACGACTATTGCCGCAAACTAATCACACTTAGAAAAGGCTCAGTATTTCAAAAGTCCTTTTTAAAAAGGCGATTCGTTCACCTAAGAGTTACTGCGCAAGTCTAAATAAAGAGAAAAAGGCTAAAAACCAAAACGCAGTTTGCCATCATCCCTTCCTTCTGACCTTGATTAAAATACTTACTGTCTGCCTACAGAGTAACATTATACAGCACCAACACTGTCAGCTTCTTTAAATAGCCCTAGTCCCAGCTTCAAACACATCACAGACATCCCATCACACTAGCAAACAAGTATGAATTACACCATCCCTTTTACATAAAATTGCATCTTAATCTTGTCAAATCCAAAAAGTCATGGCTTGAATTACATCAGTTTGGGTGATTTTTCACAGTGGGGTGGGGGAGTTTAATAAACAGGTACCGGAGGCACCATGCTCCTACATGATTACCTTGGAGCCTGTCCCCAAAGGCTGGAACGGATTAGGAGGAAACAGCAGAGCGGGTATAAAACTGGACCTATACTTATAAAAATACGGAACTGTTTACGCCTCAGGTCTTTATTTGATCTAGAGATCAAGGTGTACAGAATTCACTCGGGCTGTTGGTGTTGCCAT
The DNA here is from genome assembly GCA_013398225.1 of Steatornis caripensis. Classification (NCBI taxonomy): domain Eukaryota; kingdom Metazoa; phylum Chordata; class Aves; order Caprimulgiformes; family Steatornithidae; genus Steatornis; species Steatornis caripensis. The sequence goes on from VZSC01004252.1 coordinate 816,580, forward strand.
GCTGCTTTTCCAAGCATGGGCTCCCGATCCACTGCTGGGTGGTATGCGGAGAGCGCGCCCCAGAGATCCTTGCTATGTCCTGTTCATATAAATCAAGTGGCATATTTTCTTTTTCATTGCATTTTTATGTTCAAATCTGCTGTTCATTTTGAACACCTGCTATGGAATGAATGAGCATTCATATTAATAGAGAAAACAATTTGAGCAATAATTAAAAGTTCATTTAAGTTTCATACATCATTATTCTTAAACTGCCTGCTAACCTTTTGGCTAGTTACATAGCAAGTGAGTACTATATGTAACCATATGAAACCGAAGGGTCTGAAATCCATCTCTCAGTTCCCAGAAGGACATTAGCGATGTCAGAGTGAAAAATATTCAAGACATCAGCTCAAGTCCTTAAACACAGCAGGATGCCAAAGCCCGTCTGGTGAGGGGATCCCTGGCTTCAGAGCAAGACGCACCTGCTCGCAGGCTTGCGCTGAACTGCCAAGGAAGAAAAGGCATTTTAGATGCCGTCACATCCTTCGTGAAGTTTGGACGGCTTCCTGAGCAGTGCATCGCTGGTTTCCCACTCCTCGTTTCACATGTTCACATCCCTCCGTGGACTGAAAGCAGAATGAGGTATCCAGTCGCGCCTTTTGCACAGGACCCCTTTCATGCTTGCGTGCTCTATTAATTTACAAGGGCAGGATCCAGTTCCAACATACACGATTTTTGTGTTAAAACATGATGCAGCATTCTCAGACTGGTTTTGGAAACATGCACTCACAAACAAAATTTTCAATTCAAATGAATCTTCAAGCAGGCTTTGCCCTCCACTCCACTGGGACAGAGGTAGTACAAGAGTCTTGTCTCAAGATCTGCTTTATTACAGTTGGTATTTCTGGACATAGAAAAGCAAAAAAACCCAAACCACAAACAACGAGAACTTGTAATCCTAAAAAACCCTGTACTATTACTGTTTAGGTTTGTGTACAAGAATGCAGGAAAGAAAGGGGATTTTTTCAGTAAATTTTGCTTTGGGGCTTTTTTAGTAGAAGAACAACCAGCTTTATTTTTATTATTTATTTTTATAGTTACAGTACATTCTGTTAGCTTTTAAATCAGGCTGTATTAAGATAGATATTTTTTAAACCACACCGCAATGCACGTAATATCATGACCAATATTAGTCCCCCTTGACTCATCGGGATGGCAAGTTTCAGGTGTTTCGTGACTTGAAGTTAGAAGCAGTTTCACCAAAGCTGCGTTTACACAACAGCAGAGTGTGAATAAATTCACTGATAACACCTTCTGCCACCGTAATTAAGCTCGGCTTGCAAATCAGTACAAGAAAAGAAAGAAGCTTAATTTGGCCTGGACTGTTTTCAGCACTAATCAACTTTGACATAAACAGAGCACAAAGACACCTGTCCCGCAGATTGAATAGTCAGCTATGCCTGATTTGGGGTTTTGCTTTTCGGCAACTTTCTTTTTACCCATCTCGTACAAGCTTGAGGCCTTGGTTCCCTGGACTTAGCAATAGAATTTTCTGGTTTAAAGGAAGTCCTTGCTTTCTGATGTCCCCAAGAGCTGTCCCTTGGTGTGTTGAGCCACAAAGAGGATTCAAAGGATTCATAGTTGTTTTTTTATCGGCCACACAGAACTCGGCCTGTGAAAGCTGCTCTTCTACATTGATCAGTACTCTCCAGAAGGAAGCTATTTCCAGGTTTCTGAAGAAGATTTTTTTCCTTTTTCAAACAGCACAATCCACAACCCAACAGTGGCACTCAAGCTGGCTGCTTCCCTGGGCAGGGACAGCCTCTTCACGCTCCTCGAAGAGCCAGCCCATGTCTGCAAGCTTCAGACAAGTGGTTTTATCAGAGAGATGGATTTAGAGAGGGTGGACTCAGAATTAGCTCCTCGCTATACTGAGTCACTTTTTTTGCACGCTCTTTACAAGCAAAGGGTTACAGCAAGGTGATGCTCATCTGTCAAAGGTTGCAGCTGCTAAGTTTTATGAAAACTTATATGTGGTTTTGATGGGAAGGGAGTCCAGCAAAGCTCTTCCATCAGCACAAAGCAGAAACACCCCCTTGTGTAGCACAAACTGCTTTTGTTCAGAGGATTTTGAGAAACTGCTGTTTAAGCTGCTGCCAACAAATAATTGTCCTTATGACAATCTACAAGAGCCGGTCTTCTGCCAGTTTTCAACAACTGAATCCTTTTAGAAAAAGACAAAAACTTTCCACACACTGAAAAGTCACAAGTACCCGTAGGCAAGACTTGAAGTTACCAGAGCTCCCAGAAGGAGAAGGGTGGTGAGCAGGAAAGGAGGTGCAGACAGATGACGATCCACTGCCCTCACAGCCACATCAGTCCTTAGAGCTGATGCTTAAGAGCAACCCAAGAAACCACTTCAATTTGGAGAATGCTCTCAGCTGCTTGAACCCAGCTGCACTACAATAATTGGAGATAAGCACACTGCCGCAAATGCTTGCGCTGTGGGCAAAACTGCCACCGAAGGAAAAAGACATTTATACAACAACACGCTGGATGGTTCAGTTCTTATTAGCTTCCAAAAAAACAACTAAAAAATGTTAGAACATTGTTAAGAGGGGAAAATACCATCATATTGAAAGAAAGATCAGTTCTTCTAACTATTCAGATATAATACCTCTTCTGCCATGAACATCTTTGCAAGAACCTACACGTCTTGGACAACACCACCTGCATTTAGAAACTGTTTGAAGAACAGGCTGCTGCCAGTAGGTTTACACAAGGGATCATCAAGAAGCTATCAGTGCACAGTAATTGCACATCTAAGCCACATGAAAAATATTCTCTATGCTCAAGTAAAACATGACCAGTTAGATACAGCTTTAGGTTTTTTTCATTGCAGCAGAGCTCTATATATTTCAGACAAAGCATAAACAACCAGATTCATGCTTTACCACTGCTGACCATTTTGTGGCCAGTTTCCAAGTCTACTGGAAGTACAGAAAGCTGAAACCAGGACTCAATCACCATGCCACAGTAAAGCATCAGAATTCAAATCCAAAGGCATGGACTAATACAAATTTCTGGATCCAAAAGGGACTCCAAATGGGAAACTCGAAGCACAGCAGCGGTTCTACCATGCCTCTAGATTTAGTTCAGGGGAGTTGAGAAACAAAATCCTTTGGCTTCCCTTAATGCCTTGGGGAGTATTAGGTGCCAAAGCGCCTCTGTAAAGGCGGATGTCCACTGAGAAGGCCAGAAAAATAATTGTCTGTGGATTCAGTTGGCAAATGCCCCTGCACCTCAGACCCCTTTTTCCCTTGTCCCACTCGTTCTCACAGACATCTGGAAATGGAGGCGATTCTGCAAGTGCCTTCCTAACCTTCACACCCTGCCCCACCCCCCCAAAATACTCCTTCAAGGCTTCTATCGCATTTCATCTCTGTTTTATTTTGGGGTTGTCTGCTCTCCCAACAACCCAACTTTAAACCTCAGGATACATCTTCCACTGCCATCAACAAGAGCTGTTAAAGAACGCAGGTAAAAAGTCGCACAAAACAGGCAAAAGGGGGCAGTGCAGAGGGCTCTATATCTTAAAGGTCTCTCCTTTGCCAAAGCCCAACAGTGAAAACCAGCGTCTTGCCCTTTCCCCCCTCAAATTTCCACTGCCACTCCAGTAAAAATCACTCTGAAGAGCAGTAGATAGTCACGTAAAAGCAGTATATGTTTCTGGGATAGTTTTAGACACTACAGGTAAAAACACCGTAGAGAGCCACAAAACGGAACAGGGCACATTTCCTGGCCTCAAACAGGGTTGGAAAGAGCTGGCGGGTCTCTGAAAGCGGAGCTGGAGAGATGCACAAAAAGGCAAGTAAGAAATTGAAGGCCACTGTCACCCCAAGTGCATATTTTGCCTGCTATTTTAGTGTTCTGCTAGTAGAGATAGAAGCAGCAGAGAACAGAGATCTAAATAACCCTAAAATTGCATGGCATTTAAGCAAATGTTTCCTCTTTACCACTAATGCACTAATGTTTTAGTGCCTGGATCCCAGGTTGATTAGCACATTAAGAACACATAGGTAGAAGGCATGTAATTGCTGCTCTTGTTTTCAAATAAGCGTGAGTTGTCACTGACTACGGAGAGGCTAATTCCAAAACAAACCACTTAGAGCCCCCCAAAACGGACACAAGAGCCCTCCTGGCCATTGCACACATCTCATGCAAAACCAACAGGAGTTATGTTATTTTACACTTTCCCTTCACATCAAGGGGAACATTGTGGAGTTAAATAGAACGCTTCATGTGATGGCGCAAGCCATACTGAGATCTCCAAAACAGCACGGTAACTGTCTGAGCATACATTAGAAACAGGGTATTTCATACTGAGCGGATCAAGGCCGGATTAGGCATGGACCGCACCACAGCTGAACACGCTTTAGTACCTACGGTATCTCTGAGCGTACCAAGGTCTGGGAGGTCTAATCAATACAAGGCAGCGCACGCCAAAGGAAACAGAAGTAACAAAATGAATACACATAGCAAGACCACTCTGAAAACGATGGTGTCTTGGTGTGAGAATGTGGGACAGCTAAACCTGAGCATCCGATTACAGAAAACAAGAGAATAATGATTTTGCGTGGAGAAAGAAGTTGCTACTCCTTCAAATCAAGACAGGTGGAAGTAATTTACGGTGTGTAAAGGATGAGTTTTGATAGTCCCCACTCACATCCCCTATAAAACATAAGCCTACCAACTAAAGAGCATTACTCTATGGTAAGAGAGAGCACACATGTAATGTGCTCGTAACCATATACATGTGCAAGCTCCCTCTCTCCCAAAGAGAGAGGACTGGCAGTAACGCTCCGTTACAGATTCAAAAGCTGCCCCCTGCACCTGGGGCTCTTCCCAGCTCCACAAAATGGCCTGAGTGACAACAGAGACAGTCCTCAAACCTGGACACCAGCTGGCTGGTAATTCCTCATAGCACTGCAGCAGCATCAGGAGTTCCTGCATCACTCCCATGGGATTAGAATTCCCATCTCAAATCAGACAGGATAGACACATGACAGATTAAAGAGATGCAGGCATTTGCATATCTCTTCAGTTTTTGACAGGTTTCTGATTATTTATTCTGCAACATGCAAATCCACTGAGAGCATCCCTGATAGATACCTCCTCAATGCAAAGGTTAACAGGTCCCTGTACATTGCATTAAATATTTACATTAAGGAAGCACAATTTTGTTTTTATACTTACATAGGAAGCACACACCTATATATAACTATATATATTTGTGACAAACTATAATAAAACTATAACTATAAATATTTGTGACAACAAATGATGCAGATGTCAGCAGTTACATAGCTGTGAGTTTACTTAGCAATAGGCTAAGCAAAAGGCAGCTGAGCACAAGTATTACTGGATATTTGCTTAAATAAAGCCTGCGGTTTTATTGTCAGGCTGAAAAAATACCTTCTTATAAAGGACTGTAAGGTGATTCACTAACACTAGATTACCATAGACTATAACGAATATTTCAAGGGCTTCACAGGCCTACAGAGAATCAGACCAACAGGGCTAGTCTCCGAGTAGTCACAGGAACAGGAGGTGCATGTGGGGAACAGAATTCCCCTTTGAAATCAAAAAGAGCACGTATGTACACCAGATGAAAGGGATCTGAGCGCTCACATACATCCTACAGCTGCAAATTCAAGGGTCATGAAAGAATTACAAAACATTTAAACTTCTAGTGAAGCTTATTCACAAGCCAAAACAACAAAACTTCAAAAATACACTCCTCCTGCCTCTGAAAATACCTGCTTGTTAAAGGAGTCCACCCTGGGCTTTGAATGCAGCAAGGTTTATTTTCTGTTTATACCAACATGACAGCCTGAATGTGACCTATTTTAATACAGAAATATAAAACTTCAACCTGAATCTCTATTTTTTGGTATCAGAGTATCAATTTATAAACAGCCTGAATAAACAGGTATTTTAAGTCAGCTATAAAACCAGCGCAGTACCAGTTCTGGTGGTGCTTCTGGTTAATCCCTTCCCAAATTAATCCTTTCCCAAAGAAACATCCTTTTGCCACCTGTCCCGGAGATCTGAACTCCTTGGTGTGTTTATCCAGGTATCATCTCCCTCACCTTTCCCGCTCCCTTTCTTATACCAGTGCTTTCCAACAAAGCTGGCTCAGGCTGCAAGTTAGCCCCGAGCCTCGTTTCATTCAGGTCAGCAACACTTTCCACTTTGCGATGAGGGTGAAGGATGCCCTTGTAAACAATCCTGCAACGACACTATCCCACACCACCCTCCCACCTCTCCATCGCTTCCTCCATGTCTAAAGAGATGATGGATTCTGATGCAGCCTGCAGGGCTGGATCTTGAGCAGCTGAAGATGGCAGGGAAACCCGAGCCTTGTACGGGTACAGGTCCTTCTCAGTTTGGATCAAATTGCCGTGGCCCAAGCCAAATGATAACACACAGACTCACATGACTCCGCAACAGTAATCCAGGTGGACTCCCTGACAGACGTTTGCACTTTCTTAGGCAAACAACAACATTACTTCACCTCCCTGCACTGTCAGGGCATGTTGAAGAAGCCATGCAATCAACATCGTCTAAAATAACTTCTGTTTCCCAAGCCTTTCTAGTTTTCTCTTTGAAAATGCATTTAATCTCAACCTTGTGTGAACCTATAGAAGCAAACCCACGTATTTTAATACGTGTTTTGTCCTGACAGAAAGTCAGTCTTCCCCTTTCCCTAACCTTTCTTTTACTTCTTGGTTTTGAAATTATGCTCTTTTGAGAAAGACCATATCCTATGTGACTGCAGTTCCGTAAGCAAGCTACGGTATTCCAATCACAAAATAGCACAAAGCTTTGTAAAGGTACCCAACAGAAAATTTCTGCAGTGGCTTCTAAAAACAACCTACACCTGTAATCAGCAGGAAAAAAAGGGGGGACGAAATTGCTTGAGTTCCTCTGCAGCTTTAACCTCAGTGGCTAAAATAGGAAAAAGCTGCAATAAATTATTTCTTAACATCAAGCCTGTGTCCCCTCAGCCCCACACAATTCTCAGGCTGTAACTTGGTCGTTACTACTCATCTGCCACAGGGCCTTTGGCGAGCCGCAGGCTGGCAGCCCACGGGGCAGGTACTCCACAAAGCTGCAGACACCCAGCAGCAGCAGCGATGCTTCAGGCGCGGCAAGCAGCAACTGGCTCCTCCTCTCAGCTCTCCTTATTCCCAACCCCGCATCCAAGCTTTTGGCTCAGCACCTCAGGCATTTCCAACAGGGAACTGCACTGGGTGAGCTGAGCCAGCTGAAGGATACCTGGGAGAAGGATGGAGGGATGAAGAACAGCAGGGAAAGTGCTGCTTTCCACCCCCCTGCTGGATTTGTTGTTCCATCCAGTTCATCGCATCTGTACAAAAACTGTAGGAAGGTGGGAAACAGGTGAAAGAGGGCAGGAGGAAGGGTGACTGCATACACTGACACTACTACCCAGAACAAGGGGATACATTCGAGGTCCAACAAAAACCGTAACGCCTCAAACACTGAAAAAGTGAGCGGCACATCTACAAAATGAACTTAAAAGCACCATCCCATCTGTCTCACAAAGAGAACAGGGAAAGCTAGGCAATACAATAGTGGTGCTTTATGGCAAGAAGCATAAACGTGCACGTGTGTGTTTGGTTTTTTTATATTATAGCATTTATAGAATTTTAATCAGAATAAAAGCTTTTGACCACAGCTGCTTTTCCCAGCATGATTCAGAAAGGAAAACTCCCAAGTCAGATCACAAACTTGGAAATTGCTGTGCCTCCCGACAGTTCAAGTCCAAGTTGTCACTTTCTTTAAACCTCTAGTCTACTCAAGCAGGACACATACAAAACCTGAAACCCACACATGGTCCTTAAGATGCAGAAAGGAGCCGCAACAGGTCAATTTTTCCTGAAGAGCCCTTCTCCTCGAAGATGAATAATTAATTACCTGACAACCAGAGCAGCCCTGCACTTTTCACAGGATGCCCGGAGGCAGAAGAGGCAGCAAGGTACTGCAGGCTGATTCAGTTCCTCCAGGACCAGCTTGGGAGTTGCTGCAGGGTAACCTCCACCATGAAAAAGGGAGTTTCCAGCTGGGACATCATGCAGACAGGCTCAACAAGGTTTCAGACTTGTTTTATCTAGTGCTTCCTTTACAGCCTCAACTTTATCTAGAACATCAAGGCGCCTTTCTGGTCTATAAGGCAGACCTTTTTTTGTCTTAGAAATGCTACCTCTTGTCTCTTCTCCCACCTTCTCACAATTTCAAAAAGGTCACCAAATGCAAAAATCCCCTTTTAGTAGACACTCATGACATTTTGAGTTTTGTACAAGGAGGGGGCGGGGAGAAACCCCAAACCCCACAAAACTACAAAGAGATTGTTTCACGTTACATGTGTGAGCTCCGTAAGAGCATCAGGAATCGAGGAACAGAGATCTGGGCAGGAAGGGAGCCCTGGACACAACGATCAAGCATGGGAGCATGGGTAAGCAGGTAGGATCTGGGACCACTGCAGTAGCCATCATAGGGAGCATCGAAACCCTTCCATGTTTGTCAGAGATGCAGGATCTGTTCAAACAGATTTGCAGAGATAGTCTTGACGCTCTCTCCTGAAACCCGGTTTGTCATCACCAAGGTAGGAGTGAAATTGTTCCAGCATCCCTTTAGCTGCCATCTGTGCTACCACAGGAAGGGGGCTCAAACTTGTCAAATGCCTTGAATTAAAAAAAAACAACCTCTGGCATTAGAGATGGCAAGAGGTGGCAATTTCAGGGTAACAGCCTGAAGCCACTGGCTGTCAGCAGAGCACATCGCATATGATTAAGCAGGAAAAATAGGCCCCCAGAATCCAAATGTAACACTGCATTTGGAAAAGTCGCTTTTGAAGATCCAGAGACTAATAGAGAGACTTTGAAAAAGCGGTAATTTGTTTAGGAAAAAACCCCAGTCTTTAAAGATAGAAGCTAAAAGGGGGTTTGGGTTACAGCAAATCCAGTTTCTGTTACTGGCCCTCCCTCTTTTAAACAGCTATTTTCAAACACTTTTGTCAGGGAAAGAATGAGACGTTATCATTAGCATGAACATGGCAGGCAAGATGTTGCTAAAAGATGACCAGGAAAAAAGGAAAAGGAGAACCCCCACAAGAGGAGACATGCTCTGCATAGCATGGCCTGGTTTGCCCTGCAGCGTGGAAAGGAAGAGCGAGGGACCAGATCCTCCCCAGCCCTCCCACTGCATGGGCAGAGCTCCCACACCAGCCAGGTTTCTCTCACCCAGGACTGGCAAAAACCCCCAACAGACCACCACCAAAATAAACCCAACCCAAACCAAAACACAGAACAAACCAAACCAAACCCAAACCACCAAAAGACAAACACAGATACCAGAGTTGGAGAGGTTCACATATATTTTACACGCACACACAGTTGGGGACCAACCATTTCAATGACTATTCAAGGATGTGCATTGGAGGCTCCTTTGAAAGCTCATCCATTTCTGTTAGTGCCTAGCTGGATAGTAACTTTTCAAAAAACTGGTTTTGTTTGTTTGTGGTTTTTAGCCTTTTACTCCTGCATAAGAGTATCCCCCCCAAACCATTTTACCTCCCTTTAGGAAAGTGGTATTTCAGGAAGCACTGCTGGTAGCTGATACTCTTCTAATTATTAACCTCATACCCACCAAATCCTCCATGCCATCAGACACTGCCCGACAAGACCTCGGCAGAGATGGCATTCAGGCTTTACGCAAGCTTTGCTAACACAGCACTGTATCTTGTCACACTTTCATGCCCAAAGCAGCTGGAGCCTTGCCAAGGTCCCCACCTGTGCTGCCTCACGTATGAGTAAGCACAGTGCAAGGCTGCAGACTTTGGTCCCTTCTTCACTCAGACCTGACGGATTTTTCTAGCAATGACAGCGCTCAGAAAGCTGCTCTGCTCCTAGGTCTCTGTTCACTCATATCAGACAGGTTTGTTGCTAATGATTTTTCCCTAAGAAGTAGGATTTCTTATCTTGTGTAGCTATAATTAATTGGGGCATCTTAGACCAGAAGGTCTGCTTGCTCCCCCTAAATGAGCTTCCTAAACAATGACAACGTGCTTAACATGTGGCAGGAACATGGTTCAAAAGTTCATTTGGGCTTAGCTCTGCACTAGACAACAGTTTTGATGTGTAAATTTAGGCAGATGCAGATTTACATAGAGGTTTAGGAGGCCTAAAAGGCATTTAGAGCGTGGCTGTGCCCGCTACGGATAATACAATTTTATGTGGTTATACAATGAACTGTCATAGCTACAGTCAGAGAATGGATGACTAATGCCGAGCAGATACACAAACAGACAGACCCCTAACAGAGTCTGAGAGGAAGACAGAGAATTTTAGGCATACAAACCTTGTACCTGTGAAGGCAGGGGGATCAGAATAACCAGGTTGGAAAGGACCTCTGGAGGTCTAAGCCCCCACTCAAAGCAGGGTTGACTTCAAAGCTAAATCATGCTGCTCAGGATCGAGACAGACATACTTTGAGATCAAAACCTGCAAAGCAATCCAATAGCTTTAGGGAGGGGAGGGCAAAGTATGACGTCAACATTTCAGCATCTTTGGAGCAAAAAAGTCTAAGTTGGGATCTCTCCGATTTAATGCTTTCAGTGCTAACCAGGAGGCTCTCCTGAACCTGCAGTGTAAATACCAGGCAGGAAAACAGAGACTGTGAAGCATTAAAGCTTCCCCTGCCAAGCCTCAGGTCTTCTCTCAGAAGTATTTATTTCCACCTCCCAGCCTTCACGTTGTTTAGTGCGAACACTTCTATTATGGTATAACATAAGACCAGCAGCAGCATCACTAACATGATCTTTTGGCTGGAGACCACACACTGAACTTATTCATTCCCCCCTGCCTTGCCTTTCCAGGAGAAGAAAGCCCAGCATGCTCAAAGGCACCATCTGCATCTCCTGGATATCACAGCTCAATGGACACTGCACCTTCTCCTGCTTTCATATTTATGGTCACATAAAGCAAATCATGCCGATTTCTCACTGTAAAGCCACTTTTTTTGGCAGTTGGCTAGCGACTTTCACAGCAACGAGGCCCAAGAAAAATACTCCGTACAGTTTTGGTGCCTTTACTTGCACAGCTGCAACCCGGGCAGGACTTACGCTAATCCCTCCTGAACAGCCTTGCTGCTCTTGCCTTGCTACAGGGCAGCCTGCCGCAGCCCTCCTGACATCGGTTTAATGCTGATTAGTCCCGACACAATTCTGGTGCAGGCTTCCTGCCAGGCAAGGGAATGAACAAAATTGGTTTGCACACAGGCCAGACGACAGCTGCAGTCACTCCAGCTCAAATCTGTTGAATAAGGACCCTTTTCTTGTTTACCAAGATGAGGCTAAATTAGTGCAGTGCGAGACAGAAGGACAGAGCAAATGCTAAAAGCCAGCCATGGCACCCTGGCTCTGAAGGTGCAAGATGTGACTTGGTCAGGCCAAATCGCTTGGGCTCAAATAAGGCACGGGTGAAGTATAAGCTTTGTGTAAAGTGAAACCCTCCTCCTGCCCCTGTCCGGGTAAGAGCTACAGTTTTAAAAAGAAAGCATTTGAGGAGGAAGATTACAAGCAGGAGGAAGATTACAAGCAGAATGCCCTCGGGGGGGTTTCAGAGCCAGCGAGACAGTCATAAACTTTAATATATTTTACCCCTTCTCTCTTTTTTCCTCCAGCTCTATGAAGGGAGAAGCCTCCAGCCTCCATAAACCCCTGTCCTCGCAGTGCCCTTAAGGCAGCAGCAGGCTCTGTTCGCACTACTACTACTTTTTCCTCCAGTCCTGATTTTCTCCTATGCTGAACAACTGGAATCAATCTTTATTTATCCAGCTAACTTAAAATGCTTGCACTTGGTAGCAATATAAAGCTTATCAAGCACACAGTCATCTCCAGACTGTTGCCAAAGGAAAACTCAACGTGCTTTCTAAAGTCATTCTGGTATATATTTAAGGACAATCTTTAGGTGCAACACCATTAAGACTGTCAATATACTGTTTAGTCCACAGAACGTAATTAAAATTAAGATGCATCAAGATTGACAGAAGCAGGATAAGTAAAGACTCATTTCGATGATTGCTGCTCTTGGTTTAAAGATGGGGAAATACAGAGAGAAGGAAGAGCCGAGAAAGATTTGATCTGAAGAGAAAGCCACCAAGTTATTTTTTGACAACGTGCTTACATCTTCTCTGGTTTGACTAAAACTGCATTATGTGTAGCTGCGGAAGCTGCCTGAATAGCAAGAGGTGAATGGTAGGCCTCTTGTTTGTTGGTGTAGCCTGAAGGGACACTTTTGTAATCACTTAAGCATATGCTTCCTTGTTCCCCTCCTTGGGGAGCACTTTGGCTCTCCACTTGTAAGAGATACTCACCAACCTCAGAGATGCTGTAAAGAGCATCAACATCACTACGAAACTTTCTAAAATAAGATGCCCTTATCAGCATGCTGTCAGTAAGTACCTATATACCAGTATTAGCTATGATGCTTGTTCTTAAAATGCAGAAAGTATCCTGTTTGGAAGGTTTCCTGCTCAGGAGTGATCTATTGATATGATCTGAAGCACCACCTCTGTTTGCACAATGATGCACAGATCTCTTTACATGAATTACAGAATCCATCATCTTCCCAGAGGCAGCACATGCACAGAGGCAACACTTGCACGTGAACTGCTTTCACAAACTTACTGTCAGCAAGGACGGTATTACACAGCCTCTTACAAAATGGATTTAATGGAAAAGTAACACTGCTGAGCTCTCTGGTCTTCGAAAAACTTTAAACCCATATCCAAAAGTGGATACTGCACCTTAGGATTCTCCTTCTATATATATATGAAAAGCCTGGCTTTTAGCACTTGCAAGGTTGGCTGCTCACTGATTGGTGGCTTATGGATTCATTAAGTAACTCCTCCTTTGGCCTGAAAATTCGCCGGGCACCTCCAGCTCTGCAGTGTGCTCCTTCCCATCACGTTTCCTCCCTCAGCCGCCAGACACAGCTCCTGCCCACGTCAGCTACGATTCAGGCACCCCTTTACCTGGTTTCCAGTCCCTGCACGGCCTGATCCAGCAAGCAAGCTTCAAACAGTTTACAAGCACTGGATCCTCACAAAAAGCAGCTATAGCTTCTTTCTAAGGGAATAGCAAGGGTCTGCCTTAACATAGCGTAAAAGGTAGAACACTTGCATTCAGGCACGAGAGATTTTTTCAGTTTGGAGGTTTTTTGCTTGCTCGGTCTAAATTTCCCTCTCCCACCTACCAGAAGAGGCATTAGCAAGAAAAAATGGCTTACTCCACAAAAAGGAAGCACACCGTCAGTACGTTGGAAGGAGACATGCGAGAAGGATCTCAAACGTAACCCAGTGGCCTGGATTTTCAGCCAGTGCATGAACACTTCAGAGGTCTGCTCCCTGCCCAGCTTAATTTGCACGGGGATTCTCCTAACCAGCCCTTAAGAAATGGTGTGAGAGGAAGGACTGACACCCAGGCAGCTGTGGAGAAGGCTCTGGGTGGTATCTCCCAAGCGATGTGTCCAGCCAACAAAGGAGATCCCGGCAACTAAAGGCAACTTAAGAAAGATACTCCATATTTTAGGCTTGCTTCATATGTCACCCACAACACACCAACAGAGCAATACGCCACCTTAATTACAAAGACCATTAAAAAAAAAAATCTTTTTTCCTGTTAACAGGATTTGGGTCCCATATATGTTCTTGAACAGCAGAAAGAGCAAGGGAAGAAAAAATCCAGTTTGTTCTGTTCAAGACCACCAGAAGGAGGGCTGAGGTAAGGGAAAGGAAACTGTGTCTTTGAAAGAGTAAGAGGAAACACTTCAGTTAAACTTCCTTAGTGTATTAGAGACTACAGAACTTCTGTTTCACGTAAACTAACCAAACATAACCAGTCAGACAAGAAGTTTAGTCAATCTATTCTCTTGCATCCCACTGATTTTTAAAAAAATGTCCCTCCTCTCCACTCAGGTATAGCACCCAAGTTCGAGGACAACTGTAGCACCTTGACTGAAATGGTAGCACTTTTCTCCACATTATTAGGAACAAATAAAGCACACCTCAGCAGCTACATTTGGCAATAAACAGTATCTTCTAATTATCTGGGTACCTGCACAGGAAGAAGGCATGTCACCCTCCACAGAGCAGAGGAGGGCTCTCAGTATCACAGCCAGGTTCCCAGAGCTATTAGCTGCTACTTCATCATCCCTGCAAGCAACTCCCATCAAAGTCCTGCCAAAAGAAGGAATTTCACTAAACTCTTTGCTGGCCCATCTTTGACTTAAATCTTGCCCAGTAGGAAAACAGAAGGAATTGATATTTCTCTGTAGTTCTCGGTGTCTAAATGTAGAACAAAGGAACTTTGCATTTAAAGCCATTTAGGGAACTCTGTGCAGAAGGACCTGGCCATGTAGAAACCAGCCTCAGGTCACAATCTAAACACCTTCCCCTCATCAGCCGTTCAATAGACGGCTTTTAGACACAGGGAAAGGAAAAACGCAGTCTTAAATGATGATACTGAGAAGAAAAAAGGAAACTTTGTTAAAACACAAAAATGGACACAGAAGGGGAGAGGGAAGCACAAAGTGAACTTTTAAATGTCTATACGTTGACAAGACAGAAGTGTTACTAATTTTAAATTCAGAATTTATTCATGCAGTTAACAGCTTTTCTGAAGTTCCCCATTTTATCTCTGGGACTTACTGTGTTTACATAAAGATAACCGTATCAAAGACTAAAGGAGATTTTAAGCATATCAAGATGGATACTAATAAACCACTAGCTTCTGGAACAATAATTTCACTTCCCTCAAAGTAGCAGACTGGAGAGAAAGGCCGGTCGCTTAGCAGTCAGCAACCCTCACTAAGTGGTTCAGTAAATTTACCATGGCAGATTTATTTACTGCACCAGTGCTGGAAATTCACCTCTGCTAAAATGTTATTACAGATGAAGCTTAGCAGAAGTCTCAGATCCAGCACGAGACAAGCAGTGCATCCCTCATCCCTCAGAGAACAGGCACTCAAATGAGTTTCTATTAATCACTTTGCTACGCTATTCCCTATGACTAAGTTGCACAAGTTACCTTCAAACCAGCCATCAACCCGAGTGACTGACTACTGTCATTGCTGGTCTGAAGTGTCCAGTTCTGGGCTCCCGAGTTCAAGAGAGACAGGGAACTGCTGGAGAGAGTCCAGCGGAGGGCAAAGACGATGGTGACGGGAGTGGAGCATCCCTCTTATGAGGAGAGGCTGAGACAACTGGGTCTGTTCAGCCTGGAGAAGACTGAGAGGGGATCTCATCAATGCTTATCAATATCTAAAGGGCGGGTGTCAAGAGGATGGGGCCAGACCCTTTTCAGTGGTGCCCAGCGACAGGACAAGGGGCAACGGGCACAAACTGGAGCACAGGCAGTTCCACCTGAACATGAAGAAGAACTCCTTTACTGTGAGGGTGACAGAGCCCTGGCACAGGCTGCCCAGGGAGGTTGTGGAATCTCCTTCTCTGGAGAGGTTCAAAACCTCCCTGGATGTGTTCCTGTGCAGCCTGCTCTGGGCGCACCTGCTTTACCAGGGGGGTTGGACCAGATGATCTCCAGCAGTCCCTTACAACCCCTACCATTCTGTGATTCATAGCGTGCAAGGTGCATTGACCACGGTTATACCCCATATACATTTATAAGGTTCATCTGGAAAACTCTAGTGATTTGCCATCAGCCCTCTAGCATGTAAGGCTTAGCCAGGCACCAGACCAGCACCCACCTGGCTGGTTCTTGGGGAGATTGGGGTGGTCAGAGTGATACGAGGATCTCCAAATCACGGAGGTGCAGCCAGCTGTTTGGCTGGCAGAAGGTAGTCTAAGAAACAATAGCTGTAGCTTTCCCTTCACCCCTGTTCACATGTTTTGCTCAACTTTGCAACTGTGTTGTCTGCATTTCAATTTTGTGGCTTATTAATAATAACAACAACAACGAAAAAGTCTTTTGTGTTTACATCAAGCTGCTTCACAGTAAAGATGATTTCAGGCCAAGTGATACATGCAAGATATTCCTTTTCTTCAGGTTGGCTATCCCAGAAATGAGGGCATCGGAGCACCACCACTATTGCCAAACCTCTGTCCTCTGGATACCCTGCAGAGAACAGCATGGTGCTGAGGAGGTGGCTGCTCCTGAGCTGTGCGTGGCACGACACAGCCAGGCTGCGTCCCTGGCAGCAGCAGGACAGGGGGTGAGAGCACCCCAACCCCCAGGGAGCCCCAAACCTGGTGCCAGGTAACATCCACAGGTCAGAGCCAAGCTGCTGACTCAAAGTGCAGAGTTTACCACCAACAGCAATTAATTTATCACAAAACGTGACAGAAAAAATAGGTATCTTTTGCTACAGTTTGTTGCTTCGTTGGTTTCCCTCTCAGAACCCCAACAGCTTGTTGCTGTTTCTAACCTCACTGGCCCCAGGTATTCTGGACACTTTAACCACCGAGATACAGCAAGGATTGCTCCAGTAGGCACCATGCTATGTAAAACTGCTTGAAATTATTCAGAGCAGGAAGCAGACCCCTAATTCACAATTTGTAGTCCTGCCACATTCCCTTCAGTCCCTCCCAAACCATCTCTGTTACAACTCCGTCTTTCTTTAGTCTTAATTTTTTCTTTGGTTTGACAATGCTTACAAATTGCACGTGGCTTGAGTTGCAAACAATATCATAAAAGAGAATGAACGCTTGCATTATGTGACTATGGTCCGATTTTTCCACCCTTTACAATAATCTAAAAAGCAAGGCAAACTCACATATCCAGAGAGCAGCTAGAATAAACATTCTTCTGTTTTAATGTGTCCTCAAGTGTTATTTATATAGATGCCTAATTACCCTGGGCTTTTTGCAGTACAAAAGCTGACTTTAGCCTGCTCTCATGCCACAGGGCTTGGGGATGTTCTCACAGTGGCAATGCTTTTAAACAGGAACCAGAACAAGCCCCAAGAGGTCAGTTCCCAAGCAGTTAAATGCCTTCCCGCGGCTACCATTCTCCCCGCTCTCCAGTGGAAACTGTCTGTGTTCACCAGTGTTAGTGAGGTACCAGAAGCGACACCTCAATTGTCTGCCTGAGGAAAGGCAGACAGAGGAAGGGGCTCTCTGAGATCAGCAGCTCAAGGAAGGCCTGAAGCGGGGAGGTGTTACAGGAGCAGCTGGCTGCCTGCTTGGCACCACCTTGGAGAGACACAAAGGGGCTGTCCCAGCACCTCATTTACGTGGGGAGGGTCGAGAGGGACACCAGGCAGTCCCATCACTGACTGCCAAGCTCCTTCTCCCAGGCCCTGCCACGTACTCCCCAACCTCCAGGCAAGGACAGCCCAGTGCCCTGACATCCTCCTACACCTCTCCAGCGAGCCTGAGGGACGAGCAGCAAGAGATTGCAGCAGTGACCTGATACGTGATGGTGTTAGCAAAAGTAGACAGCGAAACTGGGAGACCCCTCTGCCCCAACCCAGAGGATGGCATAGGATAGGGATGACAGCGGGAGGAGGAGACCAAAGCTCCCAGCAGCACTGCTGTGTAGCCTTTCCCCCGGAGACTGGATGCAAGGGAAACACCAGAAAATGCCTCAGCTGCAAGGAAAGGCTCATGCTCAAACAGTAAAAATCAATCATGCACAAGGCAAATCCACAGGAGACCCAGGCTCCATTCACTCCAGTGCTCCAGGAGACGCTGGTTGTTTGCTTTAAATATGTATTATTTCCCCACAATAGGAGTTAACGTACCACTTATTACCCCCACCATCTGATAGGAAGGTGTACGTTGACGCTGGTTTGTAGTTTGCATGCAAGTCACCTACAGCGAAACCCAGGAACTATCTCAGAATCACACATAAAGAGCACTTTGCAATTTAAGTTAACTCTGATAGAAGGGAGGAAAAAAAATAATTCCACTTGCAAGCAGAACAAAAACCATCTGTCTCCATCATCTTCTAGCTACTCTTTTCCAACGGTAGCAGCCACTAATCCTCAGAAATACACGCTTCCACTTAAAGAGAAAACATTGTGAAGGAAATGAAAGAATAAATTGGAAATTGTAATGTTGCAATAATGATAGCAACTGTTACTAGAAGATTTGCGGTGCCCTTCTGGCTGGTGTTTAGCAGGTTTCTGTTCCAGTGTAACCATAGGAACAGCAGTGAAGAGTCTCATTTAAAAGCCTTCACTTCAGCGGGTAGGTTAAGTTATGAGACTGCAGTGGGCTTGAATATTAAAAACATTCAAACGGCTCTAAAAAAAGCTCAGTTTGAATGGGAACTGTCTGACTGTACTGCAGGAGACAGACATCTGTGTTGTAAACAGACACAGCGCAATGCCAATAAATTGGCAAGGGGAAGCCTGACACAAGCCACCCTAGAACAAACAAACCCTGCTGACGGAGGCTACTAAAAACCAGGCTCAATAAACAGGTTAAGAACACAAATAGTGAATTGCTTAACGCACTATGCCGCTAAAATTGAAACCATATGTTTCCTGTAGCCGTTGTTTTGTTTAACGGACCGCAGCCAGAGGACTGGCTGAATAGGGAAGGTCCTCAGTAATGCCACTTCACCGCAACATTCACCCAAACCAGTAAATTTCATATGCCAAATTTTACTTCATCCTTCAAAGTATAAAATGACTCAGTTCTGGCTCATCATCCGTCTTCAAAGAAATATGAACAAACACAAGTCAGATGTCTTAAAAAGAAATCCAGTCACAGGAATAAAGTCAACCAAATACACAGCGCAGGTAGACTAGGGACGTTAAAGGGAGTGCTCGGGAGCAAGTGAAATAAAAGATTATGGATCAAAAAGGTGTACCTAGGCACCCTGTACCTATGGACTTGCGCCTTTCTCCCAAAGAACATTAAGATAACAGCTACCCTAAAGCATCTGTTATCTTTCACACATGAGCAATAAGGCTCATCTGAAAGCCTGTTTGGAGACAAGTTCTATTATTCAGTAACAGCTATGTAAAACACTGAACTACAATAACAACTGGACAAAAAAAATGGAAACATGTTTGTGTTGCATTAGTTACAAGGCACAGGCCTGTACATGACAGGAAAGCATAACGTTCTTTTTTAATATATTAGCAAAAATGGTAACTTTTAAGCAAATGTACACAATCTAAAGAAAAAGTAAATAATCTTTCAGTGATCATCTGCACAATTTCCTGCCTTAATTCAGAAGGAGTGCTGAAATACTTCAATCAATTACAATAATTACAGGATCTCTGTGAGGCCACATCAGAGATCAAGCAGAATACAAAATGAAGCTTCAGTAACCATCTAAATACATTTTAGAGCACAGGATTTGCTGTCCTTAAAGTGGCTGCCATCTTCTGCTTAATTTCTCATCCGTGTCCCTACTCTGGAGGCTCTGGCAGGCGAGGAGGGAGGAAGAGATGAATACTTTGTTCTCCGAGCTGCCTTAGCATCACTTGTCAAGTATTTAGCAAGGATCAGACACATCCCTATTCTTTTTCTTATAACTTTCATCGTTACCATTTTGATGGCTCATTTATGATTTTCTATCTATCGCTACTGCTCGAACATGCTTTCTGGTCTGTCTTACACACACTCACTTTTAACTAACACTGAGGCTTTGTCCGCACAGGTCACTGTCTGCTTTGCCTGTAATAATCAGATTTTCAGGAGCGCTCGGGACCCCACTGTTTCCTCCAAAAGTACAACTGATGCGGTAAGTAACTGTGGAAAAACCCCAGTCCTTTTATGCTCTGTAGAATGTCAGTCACCTCTAATTGCCTCAGAGCTTCAGAAGTATGATCTTCATAGCATTACAGAAACCAAAGAAAATGTAGGCTCGTGTCACTTCGAGTGCTTCACATCTAACTCGGAGCCAGCAGCCTTTACTGCTGGACTGTTGTCAGGACGAGACTACAGGTGGTCTAACAGCAAGGTTTATACTGGCTAGAAATAGGCACCACAAGCTGTGCTTGTAGTTAATTTTGGCTTTATTTTAAGAGAGAAACCAAAGTATTCTGTTTCCTATGTCCTTGTTGTTCTAAGCACCTGTGCAGCTGAGTCAATTTACTTTGCTAGTAGTGCCGCAAAAGGATCTCCAACATCTGTTTCAGATTTTCACTTTTTTTTTTGACTAACACGTCTCATTATTATTGCAAAGCCCTGTCCTTGTTTTATTTACAGATGGTAAATGACTCTACATTCAGATCCATGTACTAAATTTTCATGTTAAACATCTGCAAGTTCATTACGATACAAAAGTTTCCACAAGCTCCAGAGCATTTCATGGTAGGCCAGCGATGCCTCAGAGATGGTTTCAGTCTCTTCTCTTAAAAAGACGCCTGGAGGATGGGGAGGATATGGGGAAAAGACAGCAAGCAGCACTAGCTTTAAACAGTTCAGGGAAACTGTGTCTGGTTTCACAGGCAAAAGAAGTTTTCAATTTCTGAACAGTGAAAATTTTTATTAAAAGGAAGAAAGGCTTTAATGTGCACTGATTCAAAAAAAGGCAATTAAAGACAGACATTCTCTCTAGCACTCGAGACCCCAAGATTCCAAAAGAAAACTGTTAGGACACAGAAGAAAGTGTGAAAACCAACCTGAAATGTAGGATGATGAAAAATATTTAATTACCTCTTTTTGAAGGAAGGTTTTCATAGCTACCTTACCAAAAGGTGGCTTACGAAGGGGTAATCGCGGGGTTTTCCAAATGTGTAGCCAGCGACTTCCTCTTAGGAGGACACTGCTCGTTTCTGCCCACCCTCCCTTCCACTCTCTCCTCCCCACTCTCTCCCCCCCCCACCCCCCACTACTGCAAGGCAGTCCCATAATGCGTTGCTATTTGACATGACTGCATTTATAATTTACACCAAGGAAACTGCTGCAGTGAGAGATGCCTGCACCTGAAGAGCCCGAGGCTCTTCACTGCTTTGGAACAGTCATCCCTGCAAGGAGCTAGAGATAGTATTTTTTTTTTTTTAAATTGCTCTTTATTTTTAGTGATTAAGTTTTAGGATCAGATGAAGAGGACTACCAGTTTTACAGAACCACTGAACCGTAACTGCTGCTGCATGCATTGTGGAGGAATTAGCTCAACTAACCAAGAGCAAAAGGCCCTCAAAGATGTATCCTCGAGTTCTCCATATCAGAGGCATGGACTACCTAGCTGCAAATGGGGTGCTCCAAAGCATTGCCAAGTCAATCACTACATCCAGTCCTTCAGAGTGTACAGTAAGGATTATGCATTACTTCAAGTGGTGCCATGCCATTGACAACGCTTCATAAAGGAAAAGCGTCATGCCTGGGTAAGCCAAGAAGCTTGTACAATGACGACAGACAAGGGAAGTTTAACTCTGTAGTTCCCTGGTGACACCACTCATCTGACAGGGGCGAGCTCAGTCTTGTCAGGTGAAATACCTAAGTGATCCTCAGCTGGATAAAATACAGGGCCAAATCCCGGGAGTGGGGACAGGGACTTCCTTACTCTCAGGCTGAACCTCATAACTGCATTACAGAAGCAAAGTTCCTCTTGTGCTCTGCAGCTTTCATTGAGTCAGAGAGATTTATGGGCCCCATTAAGCACAAGGTGATGGCCAATCGCTTTTTGCTTCTTGGGGCAAGCTGTTTTATGAATCCATGCAGATTCCTGTTACTGGCGCTGCTAATGTCATACTTTACTTTCTGATGCTTCCTCCCTACTATCCTGAAGGATAAGGTCAGGGGAAATCCTGTTTCCATGCATATTTCAGAATAATCTTTTCCTGCTTGAACTCACACAATTAACATCAAGTTCTAACATTTTAATGAGGTGTCTAAATGATGCTTGTTGTAATTAAAGTTTCACAAGCATTGAAAGCAA